>JALXFT010003869.1:0-83929 GCA_023376895.1 Aspiorhynchus laticeps
GTCGTTTTAATTACTGTAAGGTAATTAATTAATCCCACTCACATATAAAAATTTAAAATAAAGAAAATTGTCATAAAAATTATTTTAAAACTGTAATGTCTTTTTCTTAATGTTTCTAACAGGTTTCGTAAGGCATTGTCCATAAATAGAAGTATGAACTAATTAAGGCAGATGCATATGTTGATCATACGTTGTACACATGATCAATTTTCTTGCCAATGTTTTTTTTTTAAAGCCAACATGATGATAAATTCAGATCCAGCCCCTGAATTTCAGCATCACACAAATTGCATTTAAAAATAGAACATTCTTCATCTGAATAAAGATCTTTATTTACAAGCCACTGAAAACTGCAACCAAGTATAATGCAGTTAATATATTCCACTGCAACTGCATTGATTACTCAGCTAAATGTAGATGCGCCCTTAGCATGTATTGACTCGCTGCCATTTTAATGGCAAATAAATTCTGTATGACGGTTGCGTTCTTTTAACCTTTGCTCCTCTCGCTTCATCTTGGATGTCAGGTTTGACCCACTGGCTTTTATTCAACAGTCTCTGCTGCCATTTACATGACCGAGCTGAGAAACCCTTAGAGACAAGCTGCCATACAATGTCAAAGTCATAATTTCAGCGCATCACTGCGTCCTCGACTGTTGGACACGAGTGTGTGTGTGTGTGTGACAGTCCTTATCACAGTCATCAAGGTTGGGGGGGGGGGCACTGTATCCTCTAGCGCCGCACGCATGCTATTTATAGACCGGCTTCAAATTCGAACAACCTGCGCTTTGAGACATGGAAAGAGAGAGGAGGAAAAACAATGAAATGTTTCGTAGTGGGAAATTAAATTTGCATGTTTGCCGCTCTCTTGTTAACATCCACTTGCATCACTTGTTTGCCTCTCTGTCAGATCGGAGTGAGTCACGTCCACAGGGAATCAAGAAATACAGGAGCTAATTACATTTGTATTCAACTTATATGGCCTCCGTTGGCCTTCGCTTGAATGGCTTGCACGCCTATGGCTAGTGCATATGAGGATCTCCTTTAGCCACTATTTTAGTAGTAGTCAATGAAACATACATTTTTTTGCCATATACAAGGATGTAACCAAATGTTGGGGATAAAAGTTTAGGAATTTGACATTAAAATGTCAACAACTAGCCACTAACTTTAATATTGGGCGGAGCAACTATAACTGCTTTTGGCCGGCGGTGTGCATGCTTTCTATCACACACACCCACCCCTATGTTGACATCTATACACCTGATAGGAAGAACTTGATGAATGCAAAGGGTTTTTAGCTGTTTTTAGCTGGCTCAATGACACTAGAAGGGTTTTACTCATGAAAGGTAAGTGCAGATATCAAGCTATTCCCTCTTGCGTTCTTCAGATCTGCTGCAAAGTGTTAACATTTCGCATTTTGCAAACAATTACATTCTTATCTACATAACACGTCTGTCTCTTCTCTCATTTTTTTGCAGAATGAACAAAGTGCTTGGAGGGACAATGTGAGCATTCAGAGTTGAAGGTCATAAGCAAGTGTAGCCATTACTGGAAGAAAATATCTGGCAGTATTCAGGATGATTCTGCTGACTTTATCTGAATCTGCGATTCTTCCACCTCATTCTAGAATTAGCTATAACAAGGCAAAAACACGCTCTGTGTCCAGATTCTGATTTTAAAGGAACTGGCAGATGCTTGTTATGGAATATTTTTGGACCTCTCTGATGTCAACTATAACTTTATTTCTTTATTGCCTCTTTGGTTTTGTCTTTCTCTAAACCATTCTGGAAAAACCCAAGTAAGTTCTTTAATTAAGTGTGGACAGTGAATGGAGATCCTCATTTAGCATGCAATGAATTTCTGTATTCTTGTGTTTTAGTATAATCTGCTTGTCATAAATGCATTAGGGTGTCTTATCATGGACATATGTACAATGTTAAGCTTTCCATGAGGACTTAAATTTGCTTTTGTGGACTTCTAATCAGCATTGTATACTGCAAGCTCTTGAAAATATGAATTTAAGCAATCCTTGTTGGTGAAAAACAAACGCAAAGCAGAAAAACAAGGGCTACCAAGGACGGTGCGCTCAGGTGCTGCTCCTATAGCGTACTAAAATTTGCTTAATTTGAACATTTGCACCCGCTTCCTGGCTCTTTAGCTCCTCTCGGCTGTGGCCACGCTCTATCTCTCAAGATGAGCCAGAAGTCCGACTCAGAGACTGAGAGCTCCCAGGCACCGGTGATTTATACGGTGGAGGAACTGGAGTGCAAGATCTGCTACAATCGCTTTGACACCCGAGCCCGCAAGCCCAAGGTGTTGAGCTGCTTGCACCGGGTCTGTGCCAAATGTCTAAAGAAGATGGTGGAGCTGGACTCGTCTCCGAGCATCATTAGCTGCCCCTTCTGTCGCCACGAGACTCACGTCCCTGATGAGGAGATCTGGTTGCTTCAAGATGACAGCAACATTCTGGCTATTCTGACTTACCAGGACCGGGCGCGTAAGAGTGGCACCACACCCAGCGGTGAGGTCCTTTTGACGCCCAACAGCCTAAGCGGAGGCGAGCAGACCCACAGCTCCTCTGACTGCCTCGTCATCACAATCATGGAAGTCCCTGGAGAGTCGCAGTCCTCGGACTCTATGAGCATGTTGAACATGGTGCGCTTGTATCGGCCGGCCAGCCTGGACTCCTTGCCTTGCCACCTTCCCGTGCAGAAGTGTCGGGCTTGGACGTCTCGTTCGGTTCCTCGCTTTCTAATGGGTTTCCTCTGCCTGGTCTACTTTAGCTCGCTGCCACTGGGGATCTACTTGCTGATGATCCAGCAGCTCACGATGGGAGTGATCTTGGTCAGCCTGGTGCCCTCCACCCTGGTCCTTTGCGTGTTCTATGGCTTCTGCCAATGTCTGTGCCATGAGATCATGGAGGCCATCGCCACATAACACCCCACCGTCGGTCCTTGGGATGATATTTGGACTAGCAAGACCTGTAAAAGAACAAAAGCCAAATGACTGATGCATATCTACTAATCCCAGACACCGCATTTTTTCCGTTGCACCAGATTATACCAGCATCTACCAGTGAACTCCTTGTAACTCACCTCACATTGTATGCAGGGCCTACTGTACTTGACTTTAGCAGTTAAAGCTTGACTACCAATGCAAGCTGGATGTATTGATTTTGGACTGCATCAGGGGTGTATTCCAGAAAGCACGGTTAACTTACCTTCAGCTAAACCCTGAACTTTTGGTTGATTAACCCCAAACCTTGCTTACTCGAGGTATGTGGTTCCAAAAACGCTTCCGGGAGTAAGTTCGTTCAACTCAGAGTATGTTCCCGGTTAAGACTCAAGACATTCTCAACAGAGCGACGAATTGATGAGTCACTATGGAAACGGACGCTAAGAAAAAGCGCACCATGCTGTTTCTTTCTTCTTCTTTTGTTCAATGGTCGTTTACATGCTTAGTGCATATCGCCACCTAATTGATGGTTGTGCAATCAGTTTTTTCCATTTAGACTTTATTCCTTGAGAATAAGAATTATATTGTTTGTTTGATGCTAATTATATATTAAGTCATATCAGATATGTATTTTTATTATAGAAATACAGTATAGAAAATGCAGATCCATGTGTGAGATGATAATATAAAATTGAATAAATGTATATAATATAATAAATAAAAAATTACCTTGTCACAATAGTATTTAGTATATATACTTAGTATATAGTATATATACATAGTAGGCTGTATTACATAACTATATTGTAATAATATATAATGTTGTGTGCTATCTGTCACGCCCACTGAAGTCTCGTCAGTAGATCACGCATGCGCTGATGGCTCTGAAGTGAACTAACCCTGGAACAGAACCTGCTCCGGAGCAGGTTATCTTCAGAGAGCAAGTTACTATGGTTACTTACCCTGAAAGTAACCTCCGATGCTGAGGTCATCCGCTCTCTTATACTCAAACATACCCAGGTATGTCACATAACCTGCTTTCTGGAATACACCCCTGATCGCTGTGGTTTTGTATCGTCTCTAGCTCCAATGGGTCTTCAACAACTGTGATATAAATAACACTCAACAGAGAATGAAGACCTTCCACACTTTAATATGGAAACCACAGGATTTGTTCAACAATACTAGATGAATTTGTTTGTTTTCTGTTATCTTCTGAATATCTGTGGTATAATTTCAATCATTGTCTCAATGTTCTTGTTGAAGTTCCTAGTTGCCTTTGTAAGGCATGTCAATGGCCAAGCTGTAATGTATATGTAAAATAAGTGAATTTGTGTTTGTCATTGCTATGAGAATGAACAAATACTTTAAAACCACCTGTTAGATATTCAATAAAGATTCTTCCATATCTAACAGAACTCTAGATTAAACTGAAGTACACTTACCATACTTGAACACTGTTTTGAGTATCCACCTTTTCCTACGTTCCATGACGCTTTGCGCAAATTATGGGAGTAACTTCCGTTTACACTGTAAACAATCAGCAAAAGGTTCGCTCTATGAACACAATAAGCATTAAGCAAAAACTGGTTACAATGAGGTGACATTATTTTACTCATCCTTCAACCATCGATCATTAAAAGTGTAAAAATGTAAACATTTATTAAATAAATAAAAAATGTAAGTGTAAAAGCATTAACAAGTTACTTTCAACAAACCATTAATAACTCCTAAATATCCTCCTCCTATCCACAGCAATATTACGGACGTGTTAAATATCATTATAGTAATATTGTCTATATTTCGTAACAATTACATTTTACAGCATCTGTGTGAAAACAAACCTGGACAGAGACACAAGGATTTGGGAAGAAAAATTAATGATTGTTAGTTCAGTCAAAATAACGGATAAGGATTATTTGTAGTGCAATCTTGTGATTTTAAATGATTTGGGAAGTACCTCCCATAATTTAAAATGCAGTAGGCTCATTAGGTCAAAGGTGGATAGTTCTGAAAAAGGACAACGACAAGAGTATACATTGGATTTTCATTGCAATTGGCATCCTAAAATGTAATGAAATTTAGTAATTAATGAATCTTACTTAATATAAAAGGAATAGTCTCCTACATCACAAGTTTAAGTGTGTGAAGCTGATTATAATTATGACTGAGGAATTATGTCAGTGCCTATTACAGCTTTGCTGTTTTGCTAACTGAATGAGCTAATATTACTGGTGTTGCTCAGGAGATTTGACCCACGGGAGCATACGTGTCGCATCAAGCGACACACAGCTTTCAAACAAGCCCAAGTAACCACAAGGGAGTCAATAAAGGATCCCCGTCTGTTCCTCCACAAAACCATACCACTCTCCCTGTGGACAATTAACTTCACATAAACCACTGTGCACAGCACACACACACACACACATCCCACAAGCACACATATATACAGACAACCGCACATAGAAATTCATTATGCATGGATCTCTTGATCGCAAACCTTGTCCTCCCAACACTGCATGTGTTTCTGAGAAAGAAAGAACTTTGACATAATGAGCTACAGCGCAAGGTATTCTGGGAGCATGGACTGCAAGGTTTGGGCCTAATTTTAACAAGTGTCCCTGAAGACCGGCCTCTATAAAAGCTTTGGAAAAAAGAACATAGGTGAACGTACAAATACAAGGAGGTTGGCAGAAGTGTCTCCAACGAATGTAATCATGCTGAGAAGCAGGACTGTCAAAACAACTCGCAAGTTTCCAAAGGCTATGAAATAAAACCGATTTCTTTGAAGCTCAGTTACCAGTAAGTGGCTTTTTTTCTTTTACAAAATTGTTAGCATACAAATGGAAATGGGTGTAGCCTTTAAATGTAACATTATCACATTAAATTATATCAGAAATAAGGCAAAATAAAATGCGTTTCAAAGTGGTGAAACCGTTCTTAAGAGAACTTTAATAAACCAAGCTAATGAAGAAGGCAAATAATTTCTGTGTTTAAGCAAAATAAATGGTTATGGTCTATTCATTTTAATTGGGATTAGATAGGAAAAAAAAGTTTAACTACACGATTTACAAATTTTAAAAAAATCACAATCTAGTTAAGGCCAAATCTACGCCATATTTCATTTAAATATTTTAGTTCAGAATAGGCCAGACCAATTCTGATATTGAGACCAACAATAACTCTTAAATATTCTCCAAAGTTTAGGTCATTCACCACATGAGCAGTAATGAATCGCTGGAGGCAGTCAGTGGTGGAGATCCAAACCAGAAAGAGGCAGGTGAATGAATGCGAGCAGGCACAGGCCGCCCTGAGCAAAGTGACAGCCTGCTTCCAGCAAATGGCCACCTCCTTGGGGAGCAACATGGATGGGAGCTTCCTTAGAGAGGAGCTGGAAGAAACCAGGGCAGTAGCTCATAAAATATGCTCAGGTAAGACTGGACAAGTAGAAACCGAAGACAAGCAGGAAACAGTTTGGTGATGCTAGTGGTGCAGACATTTCACATTGCCCTTTCAATATTTTTCTGCACTGCAAAAACTAATAGCTGGCCATATTCAATTACGCCACATTCAAACTGTTGAGAGTTGACTTGATCGACTCATGTTTCAGGGCTTCACCGGAGGCTGCTAAGTCTGCTGATAGAAATGGAGCAAAGACAAGAGGACAAAGAACAGGTTGAACGACTTTGGGTGATCTTCTTGTCTAGCTTGGAAAACTTCCAGCAGGACCTAAAGAAGGTCAAAGTCTTGCGAGAATTATTCCCTCTGACCCAGCGCAAAGATCGACAAGCCCTCATCAACACAGGTTATGCAGGTGGAATGACAGAAGTAGCAGCTCGGGCAGCCATGGTGCAGACACCATGGTTATCAGTAGAGGAGACTGCAAGCCCAGACCTGAAGAACCACATAATAGAGATTGATGTTCTGCTTGAAGAAATGCTTCAAAGAGTTAATGTTCCACTGTGGTCTGTTGAACCCACACAAGAAGCCTGGGTAGAAGGCGTTTCGACCCAAGATGGTGGGCAAGAGGACGAAAGCTTGGAGGACATCATGGAAGTGGAGGTGGTGTCTCAAAATAATACATTAGGCTGTTGCAATCACCACAACTGCAAAGTAGGCTGTCTACTGTGTCTTCTTAGCTAGGTTCTGAACTGGGTTAAACAGAAGTTTTAAAATTGAGACATGCATGCTGCAATAACATTTTTCAATAACACGAGTTACAATTGTTGACCATTATACTCCGTAAACCTTTAAATTCATTACAGAACATTTTTCAAACTATATTCTTGCCTGATTAGTTGTGCACTGCAAAGCCTTTATATTCTATATATCAAAAATAAAAAAGCAATTTTGTAACATTCTGGTCTTACTTCCCCTCCGTTTACTCCAATAATTAGGGACACAAACTCAATTCAATCAGCATTTTATTCAGGCAAGTTTAATACAACATAGAAATAATATACACACAGACCCATTACAGAAAATGTACATTATGAACAAGAAAACAGACAGATAAAACAAAAGGCAGACTTTAATGTTCATGGTCAGTTCTTGTAGGTTGCGTGCAAATGGGCTTTGAAGGCTGCAACAAAAGTGATTAGAAATGCGTTAGATGCACAATTTACCGAAACGATTATCTAAAAATACTGCAGTTTCAAACAACTGCTTGACTCTGGCATGATCAATTACCTTCCTGGTCATCCCATAGTTCAGCAGCTGCAGAGTTCATTGGACTATCATTGTTGGGTTCTAAAAACAAAAGTTCATGAGTACAATGATCCAGACAATACAGCAAGTAAAATTACTTTAAAAAACAAATCAGAACAGACATTCTGCTTTATATACCAGGAGAAAGTAGTTGACCTTACATGAATTAAGATCTGAATAGCAGTATTCTATTTATCAGAGTATAATCAGTGTCACAAAACTTGTTTCATATTGTGGTTTAGTTTCAATTAAACATCCTGAAGTTTGTGGACATATTTCAACTCATGAATCAAAAGTTATACACGTTTCTGAATTTTGCTCAGCACTACTCATATCAAAAGCATAACCTACCTCCTAATAAACTTTGAATGGACAATAGAATGGAGCGGACATCATATAGTGCAGACCACTTGTCCTTTAAAATGTCTAGGCAGATGAAGCCATTCTCATCAACATTTGGGTGGAAACAAGCAGTGATGAATTTCACCCGAGGGGCGTTGTAGGGGTACCCGCTAGGAAACTCCAGTGAAAGTTTGTACCTCAAACCTTCATAAACCTGAACAGGGAAAAAAAAAAAAAAGAAAAAAAGATGGAATTAAGTATAATCTTCTAATTATCTAGATTAGTATGTTGTATGCAAGAAACCCATTTCCTGACATCACGGGGAAGAAAACATCAGTTGTTCCTACCGTTCCTTGAGCTCCATCTATTGTGCCAATCCATTTGAAGAGATTGTCAGACTCTGGAAACGCTGAAATGCCCTTGTCTCCTGATATCTGCATTTAACAAAGCACCGAGTTACCAAACTACAGTTAAAAAAAAAAACAAAGACCTAACTAAATATCATCTGTATAAAAAATTCTCACCATTAGTGTCATCAGCTCTTGTTGAAGCCTACAGAGGAAAAGGGGAGACATTAAAAATAAACGTGAATTTAAAAAAAAAAAAAAAACAAATGAAAGCACAAAACTAAAAAAAAAAAAAAATTTAAATGCCAGTTTTTGTCATTGCAGATGCAAAAATGTAAATGTAAAATTAATGCAATTTCTGCATTAATTTTGGCATCTGTATTAACCGCAGTGAAACAAATTCAGAAACTAGCGCTCGCTAGGCACAAAAAGTCCTAATGGATTTCCATTCAAACTATAGTACTTTCTAGCTCTCAATTACAAATACCAATAACAAATGTCCTTGTTGGACATCACAACACATTTAAAGGACTTTAAAACATCTTATAAACCCCAGGGTTATATCTTTAACATGGAAAGAGAATCTGTGTATTGCTTGATTACATGCAAAGTTTGATGCACTGAATACTTTTGGTTGACCGTATTGGGGGGGGGGGGGTAATTTGATCAGAAACATGTTACTCTGTGTGAACTTCTTGCGGTTCTGCCTTTATTACAAATTAAATGAACAGTACTGACACGGATGAGCAGGGCTCTTGCTCACTTGATAAGGTTTAATTCCAGTGCAATACACAGTATTTCAATACAAATACTGTTCCGATTAAGAATACACTTTCCCAACCGAAACCTGTAGGAACTGTAGTTATTACAGAAGCATATTATTTGATTCATTAGAATTTATTTCAAGTTATGAAGAAATAAATCCCGATAGGAATCCTACATGTACCCTATTTCTTTATGAGAACGTCCAGTGTGTAGCACATAGAAGCGTGCAGTAAATAGCGATATAGATATAGATGTGTATACAGCAGCAATCAAACCTTTTAGTGACGGATCCTTTCGACACGCTAACGCTCGTCTCGCTGCCCTTCAGCGCTGCTGTTGAGGCTGCTGCGGGATCCATATTCTGAGAGGCCATCGCGTCAGATCTGCGACGGGTTGATAGGAGGAGAAACACATCTAACGTTACACCAGAGCTTCTTCACGTCAACCTGGCGAAACTAACTAACCGGTAGATGGAAACTGAATCGAGTGAATGGAAACTGGAGGCTGAAACGAATTCTGTTTTTAAGAACTAACAGAACTGAAATTACTTCGATTTCGTCCTCGTATAGTAAACGGGTTCTCATTCGGATGTGAGGTAAACGGCTAACGTTATAGGCCTAGCCAAAATATAGCAGCCAGTGATAACCTAAACAAACCGACGTAAGTTACATAAATGCAAGCGTCATAAATCTAACGATTTAAAAAAAAACACATATCTATGTCACCTAAAGCTGAAATATAATCAACGACAACACATGCACTCTCTCAAGTTAAGGTATCTGGTTAGCAAAGGCGCTAACAAATCATTTATATAAACAAACCAACTATACCGCAACATAACAATAAGACATATATACATTAAATGCAGCATCATTTAAATGATTCGTATTATTACCGGCTGTGTTCAATGCAGTCGACAACACTAACTGATCGCTGTACGAATGTTTAAATCACATCCCGCCCCCCTGTTTAAACTTAGGTTACCCAACGGAATTCTCCGCCTTACCATCAGTTCAACCAATCAGAAGCACAGATTACGAACAAAGCGAATGCTTAGCAACCAATCAGCACTGATGCTAGGCACAAAACACTTTGATTTGATTGGGTAATACGGCCAGGTTGGCGTGTCTATAACCGTTGACTAGTTTGAGTCATTCAGCGCATCAAATGAACTAGTTTTACTAGTTACAGGTTTGCGTATTCATTCAAAAACACCATTTAGCACAAAACTGTTTATTGGTAAATATATTTGCATACATTAATAAACTGTTCTACATTTTCAGTTATAACAGACATTAGGCGAGTGTAACAGGTATGAAATTAATTTAGAAAATAATTTAAATACTTACCCCCCCACACACACTTTTTAATAAGCTATAAAATCAGTCAATTAAAATTCTCATTTCATTAAAAAAAACATTTAAGTTACAAAAGATACTATAAGGTAAAAACATCACAGCTCATTGTATAGTTCTGCTGCGAAAGGAAGTAGCTTCTTTGTTTTTTGTTTTTTTAGAACAATGCAATATTTAAAAAGAGAGAAATAAGTGGGAAATGAAAATAACTAAATAAATTCAATTTTAAAGCAGATATGACCATTAATAAAATTAATTTGTTTAAAAAAATAGGGCATAGAATCATGGAAAATACAAAAACAAACATACAAAATGACCATTAACCAGAGTATTTAAAAAAAAAAAAATCATTAAGGCTCTATATGTGCCTCATTAGATATCCAAGTCTTTTAAATACAAAGTCATGAAAAAAGCACACATTTGTTGACAGAAAAAAGAAATCAGTTCTAGACCAGTTTAGACAATAGCACGTGAAATGAAATGTGGAATTTTGATTTGAAAGTAAACCTCCAACACAACCATTTTTGGGCAGCTTGATCATAATGCCTGGGTCTACTGTGAACATCGCACAAACAAAATAAACAACAAAAAGTTACATTTATGTTAAATTGGTAACACCCAAGAGTGTCCGTGGTCCAACGACTTGCCTGGCGAGGCTGGCACTATATGGCAAGATCATTTTCTGTTTTATGTGCTTCCATTGCCTTCTGCATCTTCTCCACCATCCATATTGGCACTAGAAAGGGTTTCAATTCATCCAGCTTCAAGTCAGGACAATCCCTAAGATTCAAAGAAAATTTCATGATGCATGTCTGTAAAATTCATTCATCGGTCTTTCATATGTTTTATTTAGTAAGAAAATGTTTATTTACTTGTAGTCTTCACTTCGGGCAAGATCAAGAATATCCTCTTCTATTAGCAGATAGGCCTGAGAAGAAAAAGAGTTTAAATAAGATGAGGACCAATTGTAATTTAATACTTCATTTTTTATTAAAGGAGTAATATACCCAAAAATGAAAATTTGCTGAAAATTCATTCACCCTCAGGCCATTCAAGATGTAGATGAGTTTGTTTTGTCACCGGAACAGATTGTGGAGAAATGTAGCATTGCATCACTTACTCACCAATGGATCCTCTGCAGTGAATGGGTGCCGTCAGAATGAGAGTCCAAACAGCTGATAAATACATCACAATAATCCACACCACTCCAGTCCATCAGTTAATGTCTTGTGAAGCCAAAAACTGTATGTTTGTAGGAAACAAATCCATCATTAAGACGTTTTAACTTTAAACCTCTCTTCTGGCCGTAATCTATAATAACGTTTCCTCCAGTGCAAAAGTCCTGTTGTCCTCTCACATCAAAATCCACAAAAATATTTATTTTGAACAGTTTTTGTTGTAAATGTTGCTTGATCTGTGCATATTTATCTCCTGATTCAGACCAGATGACTTTTTCAATGGAGGAAGCAATATTATGTATAAGGGATGTATAATTTTTGCCAGAAACAAAATTTTGAGTTAAAATTGTCTCAATGACGTATTTGTTTCTTACAAACATGCAGCTTTTGTCTTCACAAGACATTAACTGATGTACTGGAGTGGTGTGGATTACTTGTAGATTATTGTGATGTTTTTATCAGCTGTTTGGACTCTCATTCTGACGGCACCCATTCACTGCAGAGGATCCATTGGTGAGCAAGTGATGGAATGCTACATTTCTCCAAATCTGGTCAGGTGAAGAAACAAACTTCTAAATCTTGGATGGCCTGAGGCTAAATAAAAAAAAAAAATTCAGCATATTTTAATTTTTGGGTGAATTATTCCATGTTTTGGAAACAGAATGTCCTCACCATCTTTCCACCGGTGGCTCTCATGTGCTGTCTTTCTGAAAGCCAGTGTTTGTCCTGAGAATCAGCGGCATACTGAGACAAAAAAGATATTACCTCCACATGAACACAGAAAAAGTTTAATGACTGCTCAGAAAAAGACTAAAAGTACCTTGAAGAGCTCTGCATGTTTGATGTAGATTCTTCCTCTTGTACCGCCCATTCCTAAAGCCCTGAAATTATATCAATACTTGTTGAACGTATACATCCAAACATCAGCTATTGTGAAATATATAATATAAGCAAACCTCTGTACACTTACTTATTTGCCCTGGATCCCAGAACGAATGTGCTACTCTCAGTCAGTCTGGATGGGTCCCACTATACAGATATCAACACACTCACATTAATATCATATAAACATTTCAGTATCAATTCTTATGCTATTTTAATCCAAATGCACATACCTTAGGACCTTCTCGCTTTATTGGCTCAGATATTTTGAGTTTTGCTCTGCGGAGGATGTTTTAAAAATTCAAAAACATAAATCTTTAAGATGTGGAGACATCAGATAAAGAAAACAAAAGGACACTTACGCAGTGTTGTACGGGGCCGGTCTGTCATACTGTACAACAGTACCTGGGGGGCGACCTTTCCTCTGAAAATAAATGACATATTTATAGTTGTTGCTGTTAAAAACAACAGCTATCTGGCTTTTGAGATATTGTTTAAGGTCCTTCATTTTTATACTACTGTTTAATAGTTTGGGGACAGAAAGTTTTTTTTAAAGGGGACCTATTATGCAAAAATCACTTTTATAAGCTGTTTGAAAACAGTTGTGTGGCCGCAGAGTGTCAAAACAACCAGCCTATAATGTTAAAAATCCACCAACTCATTTTTTTCTAAAACCAATAAATCATAAAAAGTCTCTCCAAACGAGCTGTTTCAGATTCTCCCTCTGTGCACGTCACCGAGGGAAAAAAGCCCCGGCCATTTGTGACGCTCTCTGCTCTATTAGCATAAACACAGTCCTGAGTGAGAAGCTGCGGTCCGCCATTACTGGAGATATATACACTGTCAGCACCAAAGAGGCTTTACGAGTGTTGTGTTTTGGGATGCACTAATGAACATAATCTCCCCCCATCTGAGCCGAGGACACTGTGGTTAAATTTCATTTTCGAAGGAAATATCCAGGAAAAAATCAGTAACGTCCCCTATATGTTTAGGAATTAATACCAACGCTTCGTGCACGAACGTCAGCTCCAGACAAAGTAAGTATCACGTGTTTGTTTTCCAAATTGCCTTTCTGAAAGAGCTTCTTGTCACTCTGTAAGGCTTATTGCTAAAGCTATCATTGTCTCTGTGTGTCACTGATGCTGCCTTCAAGTGCTGCCAGAATGAACGTGAATAGGAATGTGGTAGTTAAAAGTTGCATATGAAAGTAATGTGAGTCGATCGCTTGAAGTTGTCGAGCTCATAATCAGAAGTGGGACTTATAAAGTTTGTGATAGCATGAGACCAGCTATGTTGTTATTTTATCCCGCCGTGCTCCCGTCTGTGTAATTCATAAAGGCAAATTTATTATGCACAGTACAATCAGATGACTGACTTTGAAACCGAGTAGTTTTCTGTAAAGATAACAGGCTTGTATTAATAGTAGAATGTTTATTTGCAAAGGCTAGCACTGCTAATGCAGAGCTTGAGCTCTTGAAGCTCCGCCCTCTTCTCCGGGAGCAACAGCTCACTCACATTTAAAGCAACATACTCAAATACAGGACGTTTTGGTTCATACCCTAAAAGTGGCAATTTTAACAAGCTATAAAAATTTATCTGTGAGGTATATTGAGCTAAAACTTCACATATACACTCTGGGGACATCAGAGACTTATTTTACATCTTATAAAAAGGGGCATAATAGGTCCCCTTTAAAGAAATTATTAACCAAGAATTTATATAGAATTATATTGCATTATATAGAAGTAAAAAGTTATAAAAGATTCAAAATAAATGCTGTTCTTTTGAACTTTCTAGTAAATTTATCACAGTTTCCACTTAAATTTGAAGCAGCACAACTGTTTTCAACATTGATAATGAGAAATGTTTTTCAGCATATTAGAATGATTTCTGAAGGATCATGTGAGAGTGAAGACTGGTGTAATGATGCTGAAAATTCAGATTTCATAACAGGAATAAATTACATTTTACAATACATATATATAAAAAAAAAAATTAAATTGCAATAATATTTCCAAAATTAAGTTTTTTGTTTACCTTTTTAGGGATGGGACTGTCTCTCTGGCCAGAGGTGTCGTCTGGCTGCCTTGCACGCTGTGAAATGAAAATATATAAAATAAATAAATAAATAAACTACTTGGAACTAAAAAAAATCAGAACTGAAAAATGTCTGCTACAATTCCAGATACATTTAAATTTTTTCAGGTAAGTTTGCAGGTTTTCAGACTAATTAAGATATGAAATTAAAATCTGGAGGAACTGCATAACACTTTGGATAACATTTACCTTCACTGTTGGGTCAACACTGGGTTTCAGGGCTGTTTTCTCTGTATCAGGAAAGAGCTGCTTTGCCTAAAACAGAAACAGAATATTATCAACTCATAATTTAAATTACCACTAATTTTAGCATATATATTTGGAAAATGTGCAGAAATCATGTTTTACATGTTCCAGGCAGTTTCTGCAAGCGTCTCTGATAAGCTGGTCAGGCTGGACGTCTCCTCCAACATTCTCTTTCACATTACTGGCCGCCTTCTCAAAAAACTGTGCAAAGAAGAGAGTAAAAAAAACATGATCAGAGCAACTTAATCACACAACCAGTCCCAAAATAATAACGTGATCGATCAGTCACCTTCATATATTTTCTGAACACAGCACGGATGTCTTCATTGAAGCTGTGCTGCAGAACAGTCCGCAGAAGATCCATGGAAATGACAGGGTCTGTATAACTACACACAATGACATGCTCAATCAAACACACTGATGTTTTCAAAGAACCACAAATATCCTACAAATGACTTTCTTAGAGCACATTATCCAGTGATAGGACACAGTAGTTACACAAATGATGCACTTCATCTTAAAATACCCATTAGTGGACTTACCTAACCGCCATCTGTGAGCGCCGTCCTCTGCGATGCACCTGTCTGTGTTTGATCATGATGTTCCAGGGATTCTGCCATTCAGAAATCATGGTCAAAAAATGTAAATGGCCATAAAAAAGAATGCAACAATCAAGATTCAATCAGGACAGCCCTCTTGCATGATTAATAATATAATGAAAGTTCTATTAATAAATAATTTATGATTACAAGTTTATGCATGTATAAGTATAAATATATACAACATGCATAGATATATAATATAGTTCCTAATTTATTTATTTTTTAAATTCAAAGAAAATAATTATGCAAAACATTACAATAATAAGAATTCATGTGTTTAATTGTAAAAAGAAAATGATTTCACAATGCAAAAATTGTTAATTGCCTTAAAAACAGGATTAATTTTCTTTGTGCACAATATGTTTTTTATATATATATTTGGGTGAAATATGACCTATAAAAGTTTCATGTTCAGTTATTGTGCATACATTGAATGAGGATGATGAAGATGATGAAGACGATGACGAGTTTGACTCACCACTGTCTGGACCTGCTGCTCGGTGAAATCCTGCTGGAGCCAGTCTCTGCGTCCCTCACTCCTCTGGGCCCCCATCATTCACAATCAATATATCCTCAGCGGATCAATGAAGATCGACAGAAAGGCTCCAGGGGTTTCTTGATGCTGATCGAGAAGTGTGCACTTCACCGCTGCGAGCTGACAGCAACTCGATGCAGTCCGATAGCTGGCGCGCTAAATCAGACCCTTTAAACTTGACTACAGATATGCATTGAGAATAACCGGTTTAACGGCACGCGTCTCGAAACAATGAAGTAATCAGAACAAAAACACTGTTTGTCAAAGTTCGAGAGCTCGATGTCAGTCGCTTCCTCAAGCTCGATAATGCAGTGACGTAAACAAAATTGTACTTTCTGTCTCGAATTTCAAAATAAAAGTCTAAGATCAGCAGTGCGCATGCGCATCTACACCATGGGCGTGGTCACGCGTCAGAGTCCCACACGGAGCGAGCGGCCATCATTGTTGTGGCACGGAAGACGCTTGTTTGAGACCAAATTTATGTCCAGATAAAGATCTGTTCCGCAAATGGAATATTCCAAATATACAAAATATATTTTTTTGTTAAATAATGTATTTCTTACCAAGGATATTCGATAAAAGGACGTCACCTACAAAACTATGCATTCATTTACCATGACATTAACTGTAGGATACAGATATATACCTACTCCAAGGTACTGTAAATTATACCAGGTATACATAAAACCTGGTATTACTATGGTACCATGTCCAAAATAAACAATGGTAATATCATGGTACTTTTTGTAAGTGTTACTGTACAATGTTTCTGATGACACTTCAAATATGCAAATCAAATATGTATAATAAATAAAAATGCCAGAGATGGGTGCATGATTTTAATATTTTACTGAGAGCTTTTCTGATTCAGAGGAAAATCTTTATACCACTTCAGGTGATGGGAAATGCCACAACACTGATAATATACAGGTAGAAGAAAAATGATATAAGCAGACATATTTACATTCACTGAATCTTTGTCTTTATCAGCATAAGATTACAGGGGAGACATTCATGGCATTTTAGAGGACAATCAACAAACACAATGGCGACCAAATATAAATCAATCAACATGACTGATAAATACAAATTGGTTAAAAGCCTAGTGTGGCAAAGCGTACGACTAATTAAACAATACAGATCTGTACAATTTATATATTTTTTTTTTTTGTAATGAAAAATATCAGGTCATGCAAAATAAAAACCCAAACATACCTTTGTAAGAAAACAAAGAACAAAAAAGAGTTATAAAAATAAAGTTATGAATAAATGGATGTTTTTGCTGGTTACACTTTATGCATTACTGATGCGATCGTACACGATTCTACTTTAAGATACAAGATAAATTCCTCCTCTTTTAATAACACTTTGGTTTAGTTTAAAACAACTATTTCATAAATCCTATAATTCATAAACAGTTATTTAGAACCAAAACGTTAAAATAAACAAAAGCATGGTGAAAAAGACATCTTTTGTTTTCTTTCCAAATAAACGCACAAGAGCCGTGTAGGAAAACGACAAACTTCATAGCCATGTTCTGTACAACATCTACAGTTTTGCTGGTGATCCACTCCGGGATTACGAAATCCAACAAGTGCCCAATGTTTAAACCAAGGGTTATATCGGATTTGATAAATGCAAGCTGGATTACATTACAAATCAAACCACTGGAATGCTTTTAAACTGAATAGAAAAGCCATTTCCCAAGTTTGGCTGCAAGACAATGTAGTCCACTGAATAAAAACAACCAAACAAACTTATACTTTCTTACAGATGGAGGTGATTTGGCTTAATAAAGTGATACAATATGAATTTCTACATATGTATTCGCATGGCAAAAACAAACAGATAAAGATCCACCATTGTAGTGTTAATAATCGCAACATTTGAAGTCCAATTGTAGCAATAAATCCATCAATAACTTTTCTCTTTTGCTTTTTTAAAATGTACATTCAAAACGCTGCCCAGTGATACAATTTAAACCAATATCATGTAAACAAATTTCTGATTAGAATAAAAAACAAAAAGTCATCTTTTAAAGCACTTTTCACATACACGAAACTGTGAAATCAAGGTAATAGCAACCGATTCTAATAACTGGATGCCAATGCATTTATTAAAGAAAGAATAAGCCACTCATTTACTGCTTCGTTTGAATTTCCAGGTGTCGTTGCTCTCAATTATAAAACACCCGAAATGAGAGGTAGACTCACTGGAGAAAAAAACGAGGGCGTACGCCATATTAACAAGCTAATTCATTCTCAATAAAACACCACAAACAGTTGGAATAATGCTTTCATAACTAATAAGAAATTTTACTTTTCTTTTTCCACTTGCTAGACCTAAATGCTACAACTGATGTGACCCAAAATGCCACATTAGGACAGGCTTGTACTGAACAGAAACCAAGAACGCAATAAAGGTAGAAAATCCTTACGGTTCAACAATCTCAGATTTGCTATTGTGTTCTGTACAATATTTTAGAAACAAAGAAAACGGACTGGCTTTCACTGCAGATGGAAACTAGAATAGAAATTATTTTTCTGCTTCTTTACTGACCTTTTGTTATTACATACAGTATATATCATGACTTGAAGCAACCAAACATGTCCTCACACCTCTGAAAGGAACGCCTAAGAACGGGTTAAACAGGAACTGATGAATGCTTCGAGAAGCACTAACGCTAATGCATGTCAGGATGAAGGCATTTAAACATAGCTGCCTGATCGCCGATCGTCTTCTGAATCATCTAAAACAACAATATACAAGCATCGGTGCGTCAACTCATTAACAGCTTCGTAATCCTGCCAAGTGAGAAAAGCACAGAGTTAAAGAGTGAATATCACAAAGCCTGTCTTATTTCAACCCAAAATCAACAAAGAAATATGCTATTTTATTTTGCTTATAAGAATATGAAGCCTATTTAAAAACTGTTCCGTTTTTGTAATTTTATATTATTTTTATATACACTAACGCAAAAAAAAAAAAAGATTTACTACCGTAATGCAAAGTATATTTAGGTAGTAAAACCCCATTGCTAACATGTTGCATTGTTTAGTTTAATATAGGCTGAATTTATTTTTTATAAATATAATTGTAATAGTAACTTTTGAACTGTAATACAGTAAATAATTACTGTATAACAAATGAAAATAATGCAATGAAAGTTTAACCATTTAGAATAATGAAAACTACAAAAACTCAAATGAAAATGGAAAAACTTGCATGACTGTTGAAGATGATGCTAATGAAAAACTTAAAAGGCGTTCTACTTTTTCAATGCAAAATATTTTTTCTTTCGATCTTCGTGTGAAATATGACATTTCAATGAGATTCACCCTAAAAAGGCCAACAAAAAATAAAAAAAAGAATTTGATATACAAGACTACATTTATCATCTCTTAAAAAAAGACAACAAAAATGTGACCAAACTATCAATACACTGACATAAAACCCAATAATTATGATAACATAACTCAAAAAACCTCAAACAAATAATATTAAATAGAGGCAGAAGAAAGTAAACAAATATGGGTCTTTCTTCTCGCGTGAACATTTACATGCCCAGTGCCCATCTAAACCCAACAGCGCAATATTAAACCTCTCATACAATCATAGACTCTTTCCCATGAACATACATACACGTGGCCACACGCCCAGCGCCGCGGTCTAAATGTTTGTTGTGTCCGGTGCAGTCTTGTCAACAGGACTGCTGTTTTCTTGACTCCTAGCCGAGCTCTGCTCCTGGACCGGTTTGGAGTCTTTGTCTACTGTACTGGTGGAAGGAGGACCAGGGGCCCGTTTCAATAAGGAGGTTCAACCAACTCGGAGTTTAAACTTGAACTCAGAGTTGACTTACTCTGAGATGGGGAACTCAGAGTTTTCGGTTACAGAACAGCTGAATTGTGTTAGTTTACTCAACTCTAAGTAGGTTGACTCTGAGTTTAGCGCGTGCACCACGACTATGAAAAGTCATGATCAGTGGAGCTCCGAAATTACGATTCACCATGGCAACAGCTCCCGCCAAAAAGACGTCAGCGCGCATACTTCCGTCAATGTGTAACTTTAATTCTTAATAACTGTTATAATATCAGAGGTGAAAACTGTAAATTATTGAAATAATATTCATTTTAATGGTATCCCATGGCCACAAAAAAAAGGAAAAAGACAGAAAGAAGAAAAAAAGAACGTGTCAGCAGCTAAAAATGAAGTATAAAAACACAATTCAATCAAGGTAAAGCTTTAAACATGAAAGGTTCATGAGTGTGGGCTAAATGACTTTACAAACTTATGACATTAAATATCATTTAATGTCAATTTCAATGCGCTGCAGCTTTTTCCACATAGTCTAACACTCGTTTCACATAATTTAAATATTTTCTAATCCAACCTGTTAAATTTCTTAATTAGAGTAATAAAATTAACTAATGACTTGTCGACAGCAAGAAGGCAGAGGGAGAACCTGCAGCAGCAGCAGCACTGACTGCTGCAGGTTATAATTAGTTTAATAATTAGTTTATTTAACAGCTGTGGTGGTGGTTACGGCTCGTACTACCGATCTGGCATCCTTCCATTCCATACAGTAATCAGTTCCATTATCAGAAGATGCGATGGTGGGGATATGCTTGTCATCAATGCATCCAACCACACTGGAGGTCCTGAAGGAAATTCTGATTATTGGGTTACTTCCAGAGGACACAGAAAGATGTTATCAAGTGAACGTCATTTATCAGATTAGCCTCATTTAAACAGATTTTTACAACACTGACCTACAGTCCTGTGATACTCCTCTTTGACGGATTTGTGCTCATGAAAAAAAATGATCAGAAAGAGCGTGAGAGCGATGCACACTTTCCTTAAAATCTGCATACAGGACTTATAATGTGCTCTGCATCTCCGATGTTTTGAAGAAAACTACCATTTAAAATAGGACCGTTCAAATAAATATGCACATGAATACGGTGTAAAAAAAATTATAATAAAACAAATAATATACAGTATTTAGTCTTGTTTCCATGAAGGAAAAAAAAACTAATTTAATTGATTTTTTATTTTATTTTGCAAATTATCTGGCAATGCGGTAATCAATTAAAAATAGCCCATTCTTGTTTCCGTTTGCATTAAGATTATTTTTCTTACCCTATGGAGAACACTTTTATATTTTAACAAGACTAAATATCTAGATATTTTTTATCTATAGAAAATGGATCTTAACTTAAGAATTTTTAAATCTTTGTACTTGAAATAAGACAAAAATACTCAGTAAGAAAAGCAATTTTGCAGCGTGAATGAATGCATGAGGTATTAAAACATCGCTTACACTTTAAAAAGGGGGAGGAGACGGAAAGAAACTCTGGGTTTACCGAAGAAAACCTGCTCCCGACCAGGTTAGGTTCACAGCATAAGTTACCACGGTAACCGACTCTGAGTATAAGTTACCTCTCTTTCAGAAACGGGCTTGACTTACCCTGCTTTCCTGGGTTTAACAAACCTCCCATTTTGAAACGGAAAACCCAGAGTTTCCCACGTTTCAGGGTTAACATACTCAGAGTTTTCACTTAACCTCCTTTCTGAAACGGGCCCCAGGTGAGGGCAATAAACGGCCAGAGACCTTATACGCTGCCAGGAACTCTTGGATTCTCTCTGTGGTAGGCTCCCATTTGCTAAAGCCAGCGTTGTTTTGGAGGAAAAAGACTGCCGTTCCATGGACAGACTTGTAGTACATCTCTTCTCTGAGAGACACAGAGGAGAAACATGAGTCACGGCAGCGAAACATGCGTTAAAGGAATAGTTCACCAAAAATGAATCCCTCCAGCCATTCAAAATGTAGATGAATTTGTTTCTTCATGGGAACAGATTTGGAGATATGTAGCATTGCATCACTTGCTCACCAATGGATCCTCTGCAGTGAATGGGTGCCGTCTAAAATAAGAGTCCAAACAGCTGATAAAAACATCACAATAATCCACAAGTAATCCACACCACTCCAGTCCATCAATTAATGTCTTGTGAAGCCAAAAGCTGCATGTTTGTAAGAAACAAACTGTCAGTTTGGACTCTCATTCTGACGGCACCCATACACTGCAGAGGATCCATTGGTGAGCAAGTGATGTAATGCTTAATTTCTCCAAATCTAATGAAGAAACAAACTCACCCACATCTTGGATGGCCTGAGGGTGAGCACATCTTCAGCAAATTTTCATTTCTGAATGAACTTCCTTTAAACTTCACAAAACTGGTGGTGATTGCTGTTTAAAAGCACTTCTGGTAAGATTTGTGCAGTGAACAAGGAACTAAAACCACGAGAGCAAGGAAACAGACCAACAAATGTCTGACCTTTTGCAGATGTGCTGCGCGCCGCTGCGGTACTCGTGCTCGAAAGCATTCACGATCATCTGGTGCCTGCGGAAGCGGCTGGCCTCCATCCGTGTCAGGGCAGGGGTCGGCGGGTCACGCCACTCTGGCACAAAGATGACGAAGGACAGCGGCTCGCTGGAGCGTTCCAGAAGATCCTGAGAAAGACGGAGACAATGAAAATCAGCATGGGAATGTATATGTAATATATTCTGATCTAAAGTCTCTGGGATGACGTTAAGAGTCGCACACCTCAAAGTGTGTCACCATGGCATCCATGAGTTCCTCACAGAATGGAGGGTTGGCCTCAAATGAGCCGCTGGCGGGATAGAAGCTGAGAAATGGCCTGTGAAGACAGAGATGAGTGATACAATATAGCAAATTAACCTCTCTGAAAGAAGCCATGCTTGCTTTAATAAAACAACAGTCATTTAAAAATGACAAAAGTCAGAAATGTTAGGATGGTGTTTTATAAAAACCAGAATGGTTTCGGTTTTATAATTTTTAATAAAATTAATACATTTTAAAACTATTTAAATTTATTTAAAATAAAAAAAACATGATGCTAAATTAAAAATAGATAAATTCACAAATAAACCCAAAAATATAGCAAAAAATAAATGTCCAAAACATTAAGGTACATTACTGTGGCACATTCAATAACATTTAGCAATTCCGCATTTTATAATACACAATTGTTCAATAAACAAGCATCATTCTGAAATAAGTTAATCCTCAAAAGCTGTTGGAACATCACTTTTTGTTGCCTTTTCAAACCGGAAAAACATAATATTAATGACCAAGAACACATTTACATACCCTCGAGATCCAAAGAAGCCGTCAATGTCTGGAAACGCAGAGCAGAACTGCTTGAAATAACAGTTTAGAGGAGAAGCGAAGCACTCGAACGTCACTCCAAACTGTTTGTTGAGAGCCTCAAAGACGGGAACAGGCAGCGCCCCCTGCAGACCAGACCCCTCGTTCACACCAGACCCAAACATCACCTGTGATTCACAAGAGGGCGGAAACAGACGCTGATGCTGCATTCGGCTTCCTGATTGGTTACCAATGTCTGTAATTTGAGTATTACCTGGTATCTTTTGATAAGGCACCACACACGAGACAGGAACTTTTCAAACCTCAGGTCATCAATACAGCTGTACCGATATAAGATTTCCTGTTTGTGCCAGCGAAATAAACGTAACATAATAAGAATCCAAAGTATCCAACATTAATCAGTTCTGAGCTAGGGCTGGGAAAATAAATCGATGCATCGCGAATCGAGAAATAATTCAGCATCGCTTCTGAGATTTTCCGAATGCATAGCGATTCTTTCTCGAGTCGATTCTGAGCTTAGTTTTGAACAGCAGATGGCGCTGCATGTTTTAGAAACAGCCGTACTTCTGCTTGTTTCCAAATCCTTACACACACTTGAACTTAAAATAATCATTCATAAAATTCGAAAAGTTTGAAGCGAATTACAAGGGTGTTCACAGTGGTCTGTGTTTACATTAATCTCGCGTCATAAAAGCATTCTGAGCCGAGGTGAAATTACGCACAAGCGCTCTTCGTCATGAGAATTTGAGTGTGCAGATAAAAATTAGATTAGAGCGCCATCTGCTGTTAAAATCTAAGCTCAGAATCGATTCCAGAGAGAATCACAATGCATGCGGATGATCTCAATAGATCCACGAATCGATTCTGCTTCGATTTATCATCGCAGCCCTATTTTGAGCTAGTCTTAGCATATACACACCAGTTTGTTGAAATGACCGCGGTTGACCTTCACCATTTCCCCTTTATACCGCAGACAAGCAACGTCGTTCTCGAAGTGCAGCTCAACACGCAGCGGAGGAGGAGACGGGATGGACAGTCTGGCAGGATAACAATACACCAACCGGTCCTGGACCTCCGTCGACTTTGTGCCGTCCACTTTAAAGCAACAAGAATAAATCACAAAGGCTCTCAAGTCAAACCTACAGTGAAGGGCCAAAAAAATCATCCTATTTTTGGAGCTGGTCGATTTTTGTCGACAATAAAACCCTCACTGGCCGTTTTCCAGATACACAAACATCTCCAGCTCCTACCTGAGATGTTGCACTCTTTAAGCAGAGTTAGGTGAGCCTGGTGGAGCCTGCGCACATATTCTGCAGAAATATGGTAGATCTTTGAACAGATGCCCTCGACGGAGTCCTTCGCCACCGATGCCACATGAGGCCCGCACTGCTTCCGTAAGTGCTCGAGTCGATCCTGAGGAAAGATCACGTTACGGTCATGCATATGATGTCTTGAAATGCTGTCTAGGTAGGCAGCTCAGGGCAAAATGAATGAGAATGTACCATGTAGTCCTCCTTGCTGGCAGAATGGTCTCGTCTCAGCCAGTTCATCGTGTCCTCGACGTTCCACTTCATCACCTTTCGACATTTAGGAGTTGCATTTCTGTGCAACCGGGAAATATTACTTTAATACAGCATTCCTGTTCATCTCAAAGAGTTTTAGTAACTGACATCAATAATTACCTGGAGTCAATCATTTTCTTGGCCGCCTCTGCATATTTAAACAAGAGTTTCCTGGCCTCTTCCTTGTATTTGATACGAGAAAGCCTGAAATTTGTTACATTTGAAAATTATTAAAGCATAGCCATATTGAAAAATACAACACAAAAACAATGAGAAACGTTGAACACGGATGTTTAGTACCTGATGGGGATGTCGTTCATGATCTCTCTGAACATGGATGTGGAAATGACCGGGTCACATTCGCTGGGTAAGAGCGGATCTAGACCTTTATCCACCACCTTTCGCTCCAAAAGCCAGCGGTTGAAGGATTCCCGCGGGGGCTCTATGCCTGAAAACAGACAGTCAATTGTTTCTATCAATTATTTCTAAACAATAATCTATAAATTATATTTATAGCATTTAAAAGTTTGAGGTCAGTGAGAGCTTTTTAATGTTTTTGAAAGAAGAATCTTCATTTCACCAAGAATGCATGTATTTAATCAAAAATACAGTAAAAACAGCAATTTTGTGAAATATTACAATTTAAAATAACTGTTATGTATTTGAATATATTTAAAATATAATTTATTTCTGTGATCAAAGCTGAATTTTCAGCATCATTACTCCAGTCTTCAGTGTCACATGATCCTTCAGAAATCATTCTAATATGCTGATTTGCTGCTCAAGAAACAGTTATTATTATTAACAATGTTGAAAACAGTTCATATTTTTGTGAATACATTTACTGTTACACATTTTTTCAGAATTCTTTGATGAATAGAAAGTTCAAAAGAACAGCATTTTTATTAGAAACAAATCTTATATAATATTAGAAATGTCACTTTTGGCTTACTGAATAAAAGTATTAATTTCTTTAAAAAAACAAAACAAAAAAAACAACAACAACAACTGAGCTCCAGTGTCCTTACATTAACTTTACACTGCATTCATAAACCATTAACGCTAACCCAGACTGGAATTACAAAACAATAAATAACAAAGCTACTAACTTCACTACATTTTCAGCAGCATAAAAGTAGAAAACACACAGTTCAAAAAAGACAAAAAATATACAGTGATTTTGTGAGGGATGTTAATATTTATAATCTCTCACATGTAGAATGTAAAGCTTTTTTATGGGAACATATTCAGTCAGATGTGAAAGCAGTGGTGTGCTCATACCCTCACGCTGAGAGCACAGCTCGCGGTAGTGCTGCCGCAGCTTGGTGGTGAGTTGAGCTCTCTGCAACTCGATCTCAGGGTGTGGAGGCAGGTGGTCTGCCGGGGCTCGCTCGCGGATCACTGCGTTGGTCTGAACGTCCAGGTCCCAGTACACTCTGAAACACAAAGACCAGTTCAGACACGTCATGTCTACAGAGCTGAACTGCTGTCAGGATAGCTGAAATCACTTTTCACTTTTCTTTTAACTGATGCTTTTAGTCAATGCTGATAAATGAGGTGTAAACGGAGTCCATACTCACACAGAGGGCCGGTACGGAGCCGGTGCAGGTGTGCTGGTCTGGCCTTGTTTATCATCTGTGGTGTTGACCCAGGGTTTGGCTCCTGGTGTGCTGGGAGAAATCGGGATAGTGGGAGTGGTTGGAGTGACTGGAATGTCAACCTGAAATCAAACAGAAGTTATTCACTTAAATATGACTAAACAAGTTGTTAATAAATAGATATTGTTTTGGAAGTATCAAATAAGCATATCAAATGCTTATGTTTTAACTGAGATCTTATTCTTTTTTTATGTGCTTTATGTATGTTTCTCAGAAGATTCTCCTGCCAGGCTGTTATTGAAAATAAGAACCAGTTCTTAATTGACTTGCCTGGTTAAATAATAAAAAAAGAGCTATTAGGAAGAAAACGGACCTTTGGCCTTTTGAAACTTTTAGGGGCTGCTTGAGCGTCCTCCGATCGATGTCTTTTACGCTGACCGTTGCCCAGACCGGTGTCACTCATCGCCTCGCCAGAGGCTGGAGCCGCGTTCAAGCCCAGAGGATCCGACTAAAACAATGGCAAAAACAGGACAGTGTTGTTATTGTTAAATAAAACTATTAAGTTCTCTGTGGATTTTTTTTAAACTTTTATGCATTTAGCAGATGCTTTTATCATAAGTGACTTACAAAAATCACTATAAGGAAAATTAGATGAAAAAAACTCATATAGTGAATGAGGATGAAGATGATGAAGACGAGTTTGACTCACCACTGTCTGGACCTGCTGCTCGGTGAAATCCTGCTGGAGCCAGTCTCTGCGTCCCTCACTCCTCTGGGCCCCCATCATTCACAATCAATATATCCTCAGCGGATCAATGAAGATCGACAGAAAGGCTCCAGGGGTTTCTTGATGCTGATCGAGAAGTGTGCACTTCACCGCTGCGACCTGACAGCAACTCGATGCGGCGCGCTAAATCAGACCCTTTAAACTTGACTACAGATATGCATTGAGAATAACCGGTTTAACGGCACGCGTTTCGAAACAATGAAGTAATCAGAACAAAAACACTGTTTGTCAAAGTTCGAGAGCTCGATGTCAGTCGCTTCCTCAAACTCGATAATGCAGTGACGTAAACAAAATTGTACTTTCTGACTCGAATTTCAAATTAAAAAGTCTAAGATCAGCAGTGCGCATGCGCATCTACACCATGGGCGTGGTCACGCGTCAGAGTCTAGGGATGGGCGATACCACTTATTTTATTTTCGATCCGATACCGATATTTTCAAGCCCAGTATCGTCGATACCGATACCGATACCTGTACTAAAATGATCTTTTAAATTATTAAATATATAATATATAAGAATATAATCAGTAATTATACTCACTTAATATTAGATTTTAAAGCCATGTTTTTTTTAAAACATTTCACAGGCCTTTTTTTGTTTACACTGTCAGAAATGAAATATACTAAAATTGTATTTTAGCCCTTTACTGGGGCAGTAACCTCAAAGGTGCACCTATACCCCTAAAAGGGAGCATATTAGTACCATACAAGTATGCATGCTTTAAGGGTATAGATAAGTTACAAAGGTGCACCTTTGAGGGTACCTCATGAAAAATACACATGGTGTTTTAGTACTAATACAGTAAGTACTAAAATGTATTATTATTATAAGCGCCATAATGGTAAATTTGTGGTTACAGTTTTACTACAAATACTGTGGTGAACTGGGGTTACTGTAATAAAACCATGGTTAATTTTTTAAAAGGCTGCCAGAATGCTGTACTCCTAAAGGTAAACTTTAGCATATTTTTTTTCTGACAGATTTATTAACAGCAATTACAGAACATAACAGAAACCATTTGAACTTTTAACAACAGTTTAAATTTACTTACACAATTACCTATTTAAAATAAATATTAGGCTACATGTACACAAAAGTTTGGGGTTAGTAAGATTTTGTAATATTTTTTAAATAAGTCTCATGCTCACCAAGGCTGCACTTATTTGAACAAAAATACAGTAAAAACAACAATATTGTGAAATTAATTTTCTATTTTAATGTAGGCCTCTGATAATGCATCTGTGATCAAAGCTGAGTTTTCAGCATCATTATTCCAGTCTTCAGTGTCACATAATCCTTCAGAAATAAATCTAATATCATTTGCTGCTCAGGAAACATGATTATTATTGCTGCTTCATATTTGTGTAGAAATCGTGATGCATTTTTCAGAATTAATTTTATATATAGCAATAATGATATGTAATGTAATGTAATAATGTGGCAATGGTTTTTTAGGATTATGCTTCTGATGCTTTTGGGAAACGCAGCTCTATTTGAACTGTGACTGAGCCATGCGTCCGCAGCGAACGCTGTCTGTGATTGATTGATTCTGTCTTTCAGCATTTGCGTGTGTTCCGATGAGCAGGAGAAATAGCTCTATCCAACACAATTGTTCGCTAAAATAGTCTATTTTTCCATTTAGAAGCTTATTTTATGCACTGAGTTTCTTAATAAATAAAATTAGTGGTTAAAAAAAATGCACTTTAGAATCGATATTTTTATGTGAGGATCGATCCTTTCGATACAACATCAGTATCGAAAGTATCGATACTTTAGGATCGATCCGCCCATCCCTATCAGAGTCCCACACGGAGCGAGCGGCCATCATTGTTGTGGCACGGAAGACGCTTGTTTGAGACCAAATTTATGTCCAGATAAAGATCTGTTCCGCAAATGGAATATTCCAAATATACAAAGATTTTTGTTGTTGTTAAATAATGTACTTCTTACCAAGGATATTCGATAAAAGGACGTCACCTACAAAACTATGCATTCATTTACCATGACATTAACTGTAGGATATAGATATATACCTACTCCAAGGTACTGTAAATTATACCAGGTATACATAAAACCTGGTATTACTATGGTACCATGTCCAAAATAAACAATGGTAATATCATGGTACTTTTTGTAAGTGTTACTGTACAATGTTTCTGATGACACTTCAAATATGCAAATCAAATATGTATAATAAATAAAAATGCCAGAGATGGGTGCATGATTTTAATATTTTACTGAGAGCTTTTCTGATTCAGAGGAAAATCTTTATACCACTTCAGGTGATGGGAAATGCCACAACACTGATAATATACAGGTAGAAGAAAAATGATATAAGCAGACATATTTACATTCACTGAATCTTTGTCTTTATCAGCATAAGATTACAGGGGAGACATTCATGGCATTTTAGAGGACAATCAACAAACACAATGGCGACCAAATATAAATCAATCAACATGACTGATAAATACAAATTGGTTAAAAGCCTAGTGTGGCAAAGCGTACGACTAATTAAACAATACAGATCTGTACAATTTATATATTTTTTTTTTGTAATGAAAAATATCAGGTCATGCAAAATAAAAACCCAAACATACCTTTTTAAGAAAACAAAGAACAAAAGAGTTATAAAAATAAAGTTATGAATAAATGGATGTTTTTGCTGGTTACACTTTATGCATTACTGATGCGATCGTACACGATTCTACTTTAAGATACAAGATAAATTCCTCCTCTTTTAATAACACTTTGGTTTAGTTTAAAACAACTATTTCATAAATCCTATAATTCATAAACAGTTATTTAGAACCAAAACGTTAAAATAAACAAAAGCATGGTGAAAAAGACATCTTTTGTTTTCTTTCCAAATAAACGCACAAGAGCCGTGTAGGAAAACGACAAACTTCATAGCCATGTTCTGTACAACATCTACAGTTTTGCTGGTGATCCACTCCGGGATTACGAAATCCAACAAGTGCCCAATGTTTAAACCAAGGGTTACATCGGATTTGATAAATGCAAGCTGGATTACATTACAAATCAAACCACTGGAATGCTTTTAAACTGAATAGAAAAGCCATTTCCCAAGTTTGGCTGCAAGACAATGTAGTCCACTGAATAAAAACAACCAAACAAACTTATACTTTCTTACAGATGGAAGTGATTTGGCTTAATAAAGTGATACAATATGAATTTCTACATACGTATTCGCATGGCAAAAACAAACAAATAAAGATCCACCATTGTAGTGTTAATAATCGCAACATTTGAAGTCCAATTGTAGCAATAAATCCATCAATAACTTTTCTCTTTTCCTTTTTTAAAATGTACATTCAAAACGCTGCCCAGTGATACAATTTAAACCAATATCATGTAAACAAATTTCTGATTAGAATAAAAAACAAAAAGTCATCTTTTAAAGCACTTTTCACATACACGAAACTGTGAAATCAAGGTAATAGCAACCGATTCTAATAACTGGATGCCAATGCATTTATTAAAGAAAGAATAAGCCACTCATTTACTGCTTCGTTTGAATTTCCAGGTGTCGTTGCTCTCAATTATAAAACACCCGAAATGAGAGGTAGACTCACTGGAGAAAAAAACGAGGGCGTACGCCATATTAACAAGCTAATTCATTCTCAATAAAACACCACAAACAGTTGGAATAATGCTTTCATAACTAATAAGAAATTTTACTTTTCTTTTTCCACTTGCTAGACCTAAATGCTACAACTGATGTGACCCAAAATGCCACATTAGGACAGGCTTGTACTGTACAGAAACCAAGAACGCAATAAAGGTAAAAAATCCTTACGGTTCAACAATTTCAGATTTGCTATTGTGTTCTGTACAATGTTTTAGAAACAAAGAAAACGGACTGGCTTTCACTGCAGATGGAAACTAGAATATAAATTATTTTTCTGCTTCTTTACTGACCTTTTGTTATTACATACAGTATATATCATGACTTGAAGCAACCAAACATGTCCTCACACCTCTGAAAGGAACGCCTAAGAACGGGTTAAACAGGAACTGATGAATGCTTCGAGAAGCACTAACGCTAATGCATGTCAGGATGAAGGCATTTAAACATAGCTGCCTGATCGCCGATCGTCTTCTGAATCATCTAAAACAACAATATACAAGCATCGGTGCGTCAACTCATTAACAGCTTCGTAATCCTGCCAAGTGAGAAAAGCACAGAGTTAAAGAGTGAATATCACAAAGCCTGTCTTATTTCAACCCAAAATCAACAAAGAAATATGCTATTTTATTTTGCTTATAAGAATATGAAGCCTATTTAAAAACGGTTCCGTTTTTGTAATTTTATATTATTTTTATATACACTAACGCAAAAAAAAAAAAAAGATTTACTACCGTAATGCAAAATATATTTAGGTAGTAAAACCCCATTGCTAACATGTTGCATTGTTTAGTTTAATATAGGCTGACTTTATTTTTTATAAATATAATTGTACTAGTAACTTTTGAACTGTAATACAGTAAATAATTACTGTATAACAAATGAAAATAATGCAATGAAAGTTTAACCATTTAGAATAATGAAAACTACAAAAACTCAAATGAAAATGGAAAAACTTGCATGATTGTTGAAGATGATGCTAATGAAAAACTTAAAAGGCGTTCTACTTTTTCTTTATGCAAAATATTTTTCTTTCGATCTTGGTGTGAAATATGACATTTCAATGAGATTCACCCTAAAAAGGCCAACAAAAATAAAAAACAAGAATTAGATATACAAGACTACATTTATCATCTCTTAAAAAAAGACAACAAAAATGTGACCAAACTATCAATACACTGACATAAAACCGAATAATTATGATAACATAACTCAAAAAACCTAAAACAAATAATATTAAATAATAGAGGCAGAAGAAAGTAAACAAATATGGGTCTTTCTTCTTCTCGCGTGAACATTTACATGCCCAGTGCCCATCTAAACCCAACAGCGCAATATTAAACCGCTTATACAATCATAGACTCTTTCCCATGAACATACATACACGTGGCCACACGCCCAGCGCCGCGGTCTAAATGTTTGTTGTGTCCGGTGCAGTCTTGTCAACAGGACTACTGTTTTCTTGACTCCTAGCCGAGCTCTGCTCCTGGACCGGTTTGGAGTCTTTGTCTCCTGTACTGGTGGAAGGAGGACCAGGTGAGGGCAATAAACGGCCAGAGACCTTATACGCTGCCAGGAACTCTTGGATTCTCTCTGTGGTAGGCTCCCATTTGCTAAAGCCAGCGTTGTTTTGGAGGAAAAAGACTGCCGTTCCATGGACAGACTTGTAGTACATCTCTTCTCTGAGAGACACAGAGGAGAAACATGAGTCACGGCAGCAAAACATGCGTTAAAGCAATAGTTCACCAAAAATGAATCCCTCCAGCCATTCAAAATGTAGATGAATTTGTTTCTTCATGGGAACAGATTTGGAGATATGTAGCATTGCATCACTTGCTCACCAATGGATCCTCTGCAGTGAATGGGTGCCGTCAGAATGAGAGTCCAAACAGCTGATAAAAACATCACAATAATCCACACCACTCCAGTCCATCAATTAATGTCTTGTGAAGCCAAAAGCTGCTTGTTTGTAAGAAACAAACTCATTAAGATCTTCAAACCGTATGCAACTTCAAACTGTTGCATAATCAAAAACAACACTTCAGCCAATGACAAAATCAATCCCCTGTTGTCCTCCCACATTTTTGTTTAGAACTCTTTTCACATGTAAACCGTGCTTGATCTGTGCATATTTCTCTCCCGATTCAGACATTTTCACTGGAGAAAGCAATATTATGGATTGAGGACTCATATTTTAGCAAAGATTTAAAGTTAAAAATGCCTTGATGTATTTGTTTCTTATAAACAAGACGTTAAAAGATGGACTGGAGTGGTGTGGATTGTGAAGTTTTTAATCAGCTCAGTTTTATCAGTTTGGACTCTCATTCTGACGGCACCCATTCACTGCAGAGGATCCATTGGTGAGCAAGTGATGTAATGCTTAATTTCTCCAAATCTAATGAAGAAACAAACTCACCCACATCTTGGATGGCCTGAAGATGAGCACATCTTCAGCAAATTTTCATTTCTGAATAAACTTCCTTTAAACTTCACAAAACTGGTGGTGATTGCCATTTAAAAGCACTTCTGGTAAGATTTGTGCAGTGAACAAGGAACTAAAACCACGAGAGCAAGGAAACAGACCAACAAATGTCTGACCTTTTGCAGATGTGCTGCGCGCCGCTGCGGTACTCGTGCTCGAAAGCAGTCACGATCATCTGGTGCCTGCGGAAGCGGCTGGCCTCCATCCGTGTCAGGGCAGGGGTCGGCGGGTCACGCCACTCTGGCACAAAGATGACGAAGGACAGTGGCTCGCTGGAGCGTTCCAGAAGATCCTGAGAAAGACGGAGACAATGAGAATCAGCATGGGAATGTATATGTAATATATTCTGATCTAAAGTCTTTGGGATGACGTTAAGAGTCGCACACCTCAAAGTGTGTCACCATGGCATCCATGAGTTCCTCACAGAATGGAGGGTTGGCCTCAAATGAGCCGCTGGCGGGATAGAAGCTGAGAAATGGCCTGTGAAGACAGAGATGAGTGATACAATATAACAAATTAACCTCTCTGAAAGAAGCCATGCTTGCTTTAATAAAACAACAGTAATTTAAAAATGACAAAAGTCAGAAATGTTAGGATGGTGTTTTATAAAAACGAGAATGGTTTCGGTTTTATAATTTTTAATAAAATTAAAACATTTTAAAACTATTTAAATTTATTTAAAATAAAAAAAACATGATGCTAAATTAAAAATAGATAAATTTACAAATAAACCCCAAAAATAGCAAAAATTTTAATGTCCAAAACATTAAGGTACATTACTGTGGCACATTCAATAACATTTAGCAATTCCGCATTTTATAATACACAATTGTTCAATAAACAAGCATCATTCTGAAATAAGTTAATCCTCAAAAGCTGTTGGAACATCACTTTTTGTTGCCTTTTCAAACCGGAAAAATAATATTAATGACCAAGAACACATTTACATACCCTCGAGATCCAAAGAAGCCGTCAATGTCTGGAAACGCAGAGCAGAACTGCTTGAAATAACAGTTTAGAGGAGAAGCGAAGCACTCGAACGTCACTCCAAACTGTTTGTTGAGAGCCTCAAAGACGGGAACAGGCAGCGCCCCCTGCAGACCAGACCCCTCGTTCACACCAGACCCAAACATCACCTGTGATTCACAAGAGGGCGGAAACAGACGCTGATGCTGCATTCGGCTTCCTGATTGGTTACCAATGTCTGTAATTTGAGTATTACCTGGTATCTTTTGATAAGGCACCACACACGAGACAGGAACTTTTCAAACCTCAGGTCATCAATACAGCTGTACCGATATAAGATTTCCTGTTTGTGCCAGCGAAATAAATGTAACATAAGAATCCAAAGTATCCAACATTAATCAGTTCTGAGCTAGGGCTGGGAAAATAAATCGATGCATCGCGAATCGAGAAATGATTCAGCATCGCTTCTGAGATTTTCCGAATGCATAGCGATTCTTTCTCGAGTCGATTCTGAGCTTAGTTTTGAACAGCAGATGGCGCTGCATGTTTTAGAAACAGCCGTACTTCTGCTTGTTTCCAAATCCTTAAACACACTTGAACTTAAAATAATCATTCATAAAATTCGAAAAGGTTGAAGCGAATTACAAGGGTGTTCACAGTGGGCTGTGTTTACATTAATCTCGCGTCATAAAAGCATTCTGAGCTGAGGTGAAATTACGCACAAGCGCTCTTCGTCATGAGAATTTAAGTGTGCAGATAAAAAGTAGATTAGAGCGCCATCTGCTGTTAAAATCTAAGCTCAGAATCGATTCCAGAGAGAATCACAATGCATGCGGAAGATCTCAGAATAGATCCACGAATCGATTCTGCTTCGATTTATCATCGCAGCCCTATTTTGAGCTAGTCTTAGCATATACACACCAGTTTGTTGAAATGACCGCGGTTGACCTTCACCATTTCCCCTTTATACCGCAGACAAGCAACGTCGTTCTCGAAGTGCAGCTCAACACGCAGCGGAGGAGGAGACGGGATGGACAGTCTGGCAGGATAACAATACACCAACCGGTCCTGGACCTCCGTCGACTTTGTGCCGTCCACTTTAAAGCAACAAGAATAAATCACAAAGGCTCTCAAGTCAAACCTACAGTGAAGGGCCAAAAAAATCATCCTATTTTTGGAGCTGGTCGATTTTTGTCGACAATAAAACCCTCACTGGCCGTTTTCCAGATACACAAACATCTCCAGCTCCTACCTGAGATGTTGCACTCTTTAAGCAGAGTTAGGTGAGCCTGGTGGAGCCTGCGCACATATTCTGCAGAAATATGGTAGATCTTTGAACAGATGCCCTCGACGGAGTCCTTCGCCACCGATGCCACATGAGGCCCGCACTGCTTCCGTAAGTGCTCGAGTCGATCCTGAGGAAAGATCACGTTACGGTCATGCATTTGATGTCTTGAAATGCTGTCTAGGTAGGCAGCTCAGGGCAAAATGAATGAGAATGTACCATGTAGTCCTCCTTGCTGGCAGAATGGTCTCGTCTCAGCCAGTTCATCGTGTCTTCGACGTTCCACTTCACCACCTTCCGACTGTCAGGAGTTGCATTTCTGTGCAACCGGGAAATATTACTTTAATACAGCATTCCTGTTCATCTCAAAGAGTTTTAGTAACTGACATCAATAATTACCTGGAGTCAATCATTTTCTTGGCCGCCTCTGCATATTTAAACAAGAGTTTCCTGGCCTCTTCCTTGTATTTGATACGAGAGAGCCTGAAATTTGTTACATTTGAAAATTATTAAAGCATTGCCATATTGAAAAATACAACACAAAAACAATGAGAAACGTTGAACACGGATGTTTTAGTACCTGATGGGGATGTCGTTCATGATCTCTCTGAACATGGATGTGGAAATGACCGGGTCACATTCGCTGGGTAAGAGCGGATCTAGACCTTTATCCACCACCTTTCTCTCCAAAAGCCAGCGGTTGAAGGATTCCCGCGGGGGCTCTATGCCTGAAAACAGACAGTCAATTGTTTCTATCAATTATTTCTAAACAATAATCTATAAATTATATTTATAGCATTTAAAAGTTTGAGGTCAGTGAGAGCTTTTTAATGTTTTTGAAAGAAGAATCTTCATTTCACCAAGAATGCATGCATTTAATCAAAAATACAGTAAAAACAGCAATTTTGTGAAATATTACAATTTAAAATAACTGTTTTGTATTTGAATATATTTAAAATATTATTTATTTCTGTGATCAAAGCTGAATTTTCAGCATCATTACTCCAGTCTTCAGTGTCACATGATCTTCAGAAATCATTCTAATATGCTGATTTGCTGCTCAAGAAACAGTTATTATTATTAACATATTTTTGTGAATACATTTACTGTTACACATTTTTTCAGAATTCTTTGATGAATAGAAAGTTTAAAAGAACAGCATTTTTATTAGAAACAAATCTTATATAACATTAGAAATGTCACTTTTGGCTTACTGAATAAAAGTATTAATTTCTTTAAAAAAACAAAACAAAAAAACAACAACAACAACTGAGCTCCAGTTTCCTTACATTAACTTTGCACTGCATTCATAAACCATTAACGCTAACCCAGACTGGAATTACAAAACAATAAATAACAAAGCTACTAACTTCACTACATTTTCAGCAGCATAAAAGTAGAAAACAGTTCAACAAAGACAAAAAATATACAGTGATTTTGTGAGGGATGTTAATATTTATAATCTCTCACATGTAGAATGTAAAGCTTTTTTATGGGAACATATTCAGTCAGATGTGAAAGCAGTGGTGTGCTCATACCCTCACGCTGAGAGCACAGCTCGCGGTAGTGCTGCCGCAGCTTGGTGGTGAGTTGAGCTCTCTGCAACTCGATCTCAGGGTGTGGAGGCAGGTGGTCTGCCGGGGCTCGCTCGCGGATCACTGCGTTGGTCTGAACGTCCAGGTCCCAGTACACTCTGAAACACAAAGACCAGTTCAGACACGTCATGTCTACAGAGCTGAACTGCTGTCAGGATAGCTGAAATCACTTTTCACTTTCAATTTTTCTTTTAACTGATGCTTTTAGTCAATGCTGATAAATGAGGTGTAAACGGAGTCCATACTCACACAGAGGGCCGGTACGGAGCCGGTGCAGGTGTGCTGGTCTGGCCTTGTTTATCATCTGTGGTGTTGACCCAGGGTTTGGCTCCTGGTGTGCTGGGAGAAATCGGGATAGTGGGAGTGGTTGGAGTGACTGGAATGTCAACCTGAAATCAAACAGAAGTTATTCACTTAAATATGACTAAACAAGTTGTTAATAAATAGATATTGTTTTGGAAGTATCAAATAAGCATATCAAATGCTTATGTTTTAACTGAGATCTTATTCTTTTTATGTGCTTTATGTATGTTTCTCAGAAGATTCTCCTGCCAGGCTGTTATTGAAAATAAGAACCAGTTCTTAATTGACTTGCCTGGTTAAATAATAAAAAAAAGAGCTATTAGGAAGAAAACGGACCTTTGGCCTTTTGAAACTGTTAGGGGCTGCTTGAGCGTCCTCCGATAGATGTCTTTTACGCTGACCGTTGCCCAGACCGGTGTCACTCATCGCCTCGCCAGAGGCTGGAGCCGCGTTCAAGCCCAGAGGATCCGACTAAAACAATGGCAAAAACAGGACAGTGTTGTTATTGTTAAATAAAACTATTAAGTTCTCTGTGGATTTTTTTTTATACTTTTATGCATTTAGCAGATGCTTTTATCATAAGTGACTTACAAAAATCACTATAAGAAAAATTAGATGAAAAACAAACTCAACTTAAGTTTAAAAAATTAAGGCCCGGTTTCACAGACAGGGCTTAGCTTAAACCAGGACTAGGCCTTAGTTAAATTAAGATATTTAAGCAGCTTTTATTAAAATGCCTTAGAAGAAAACGTTACAGGTGTGCATCTTGAGACAGATCAATAGCACTGTCATAGTTTAAGATATGTCAGAGCAAGATATTTTTAGTTGAGACGGCTCAAACATACATTTTATTCTGGGACTAGCCTTAAGCCTTGTCTGTGAAAACCGGGGGTAAATGTTTAAGCTGAAGTAGTAAAATTAGAAAAACAAATAAAACAAACATAGATATACTATAATTATATAAAAAAATATAAATTAATACTATAATTATATAATTAATACTAAAATAACACTGATTAAGTACTGTATTTAAAAATTAAACAAATCAAACAGCACATATGACAATGCAATTACTAAAATTTAAATGAAAAATTTAAATTTGAAAATATTTAAAAGCTAAATTCAGATTCATTCTTTATTGTCCCCAAAAAGAGGAAACTTGTTTCCACAGACTGTACCCGAGCTGTAGTACACAATACACTCATAAGTGATACACACATATATCCACCAAATACAAATATACAGAGTCAGTGCACATGATTCACGTAAACTGCACCAGATGTACATCAGCAGTCCTACACGTATACAGTGTTGGGAAGGTTACTTTGAAAATGTAATAGGTTACAGATTACAAGTTACCCTATTTAAAATGTAATAGTAGTGTAACTTTTTCAATTACTTTATAAAAGTAATGTAACTGATTACTTTTGATTACTTTTTGATTACATTCCTAAATTTCTAATAAATGTTTTCAACTGTTAATCATTTTCAAACATTTACACCACGGAGGGTTAACCTTAGTATTCAGCACTAATAACTGTCAGACTTTAAAAACCCTTCATCACTTGAATTAAGATGATAAAACCACCAAAATCAGACTTTAGTACCGCCTTTTACTTTGAGATTGATCAAGTTCAATGCAGATTTCAAATCATAAGAAAAAGTTTACTGATACTGTTTTTGAAACAAAATCTTAGCATAAGTACAGGAAACACTGCATCTAACGATGCTTTGGAAAAAATAACAGTTCATTAAAAAATGTAAAAAATAAAAGCATATACATCAACACAAATACGGTTATCTAATAAGCATGTGTCCTATTCTTTGTACTAAACTCCTGAAACATATTTAAACATTGGTGTCTGTTTGTATATATGATGATAGACTTCTCAAAAGAAATTGTAAAATGCTCATGAAGTGACTCAGCGCAGTTCTAGAGATTGTTTATGTGTTCATGTACTCATATATATTGAGGCGGCAGACTGAAAACACCACGAGCGATACACAGGATACATCTCTCTGACTCTTTCTAGAAAAATCCTAATACTAAACATGAGTCATATTTTTCCCTTATAAAAATTAACCATGATTTTATTACAGCAAAAGTACAGTAACCATGTTTTTTCTTTTGGCAAATGGATTACCATTTGTATATTTATTTTTTTTACTTCAAATTCCATGGTTAAACTATGGTTAGTGTAGCATAAACCATGGTTATTTGTGGTTACCATGGTTTAACAATAGTAATATTGTCTTTGGGTTTATAGTAAAATCATCGTTAATTTTCGTAAGGGTTGTGTTGTTGTCTGCCCTAGCTCCCTCTGTACCTATTATAAAACGATATGGTTCTTTGTCTGCTACATTACTACTGTAACTTTACAATAGTTAGGCTAATAATGATGTCCTTTAGCTATAGGCCCACAGTATCTTGAGTGACGACTGATGAGCAATGGTCTGCTGCTTAACTAAACAAAGACTAAACTATAATAGCATATTTACAGATGAATCTGACCTGCACTTGAAATCCTGAACAGTAGTTTTGCTTCTCTGCTCCACCTGTGCGCTTCCACAGTCCTCTCCATTGTCAAATCTCTCGCGTTGATTACTCTGCTCGAAACCGTTTGGCGGAGACGCGGAGCGCGCGCGAGAGAAGCATTGTCAGTCAGACTAACCGATTAGTGATTTATTAGAAAAAAAACGGTCAAGTCAGTGCAATTTGGGAAAGAAATCATTTAAATCTGTATGTGGATGTGCGTAAATATTCAAATGTAACCCCTTTTGTAATCGTTAACATTTTCATATGTAACTAATTTAATTACACATTTTTTCTTAGTAACTGTAACTAATTACAGTTACATTTATTTTGTAATTAAATTACGTAACGCCGTTACATGTAACTAGTTACTCCCCAACACTGCACGTATATTACCCAGAAGGTAGTAGCACCAACAAAACAATATAACTTTTAAATTACACACTCCCCAGTTTCTGTGAATTTAACATTCTAATAGCAGAGGGTACCAAACTTTTCCCCAAACGTGCTTTTTTTGGGGGTAACTGTTTGTATCTACGACCTGATGGAAGAAGAGTAAAACATGAATTTAGAGGATGACTAGGGTTACTTATTATAGTTTTTGCCCTACGAATGATGGCAGTATCAATAAGAACTGACAAATTAGGGGTAGAAAGACCAATTATTTTTGAAGAGGTATTAGTGATTCTATAAAGCTTATTTCTGTTTGTACAAGAGAGCATGGTAAAATAGCAAGTGGCACAATACAGGATACTGGATTCAATGATACTGCGATACAAAAGAAGCAAAAATATGGTTTCACTAAAAATAACCTGAGTTTAAGTATAACCAGAAGTCTTTGTTGGCAGCGTCTATGAATGTCCGTGACATGATGGTCAAAACTTAGTTTGTTATCTAAGATAATGCCAAGGTACCTAAAACTGTCAACAATTTCTACTGACTGTCCATTGATGAATACAGGACAGTGAGAAGTAGAAAATTTGTGGCGTGTATCAAAAATCAATTCTTTTGTTTTAGTAACATTGAGAAGATGGCTGTCTGTACACCATTGAGTGAAATCAGCAACAGATTGATGATATGCTGTATCCTCTCAGTTAAATCAAAATATTAATACTATAAAACTACATAAAAAAATACTAAAATAACACAGATACAGTATTATGTATATCAAAAAACCCATATTAACAAAAAAATGCAAAAAACATGTAATAATTAAAACTTAAAATTAAAATTGAAAAAAAAAAAATTATATTATATATATATATATATATATATATATATTTATAAAAACTGTTTAACCAATATCTAAAATAAACAAAAAAAACTAAACAAAATTGTATACCAATAAACACTTAAAGTTTTCCCCCTAAATGTTACATCCACAATAAAGAGATTTAATTGGCTCTGAAGCCTGAACTTACAATGACATCATGCTGGCCCAGGACAGGCATCTCCCACAGCGACTGATTAGTGAATCGATTGAAGTAGTACGGCCGATTCTCCCTCTTACTCCAACACTTAGACCATCCAGCCTGAATCAGCTCATCTGAAAGTGAAGCTAAAAATCAGATGCACAGGACACAGCAGCCCCAAACAGAGCACTGAAGAACACAGGGAGTCCCGTCAGTCATTTAAAGCCTGAGAGATACACACCTGGCAGCTCTTGGATGGGTTTGCTGGTTGAGGGTGATAAAGGAGCCGCCTGTGACGTGGACCCGGTGGGCGACATGACCACTGCCGAGTCTGCCTTTATTGTTCCGTGGTTTTCACTAGTCATAGCTCCTCATTTGTCCTGTTTTAAGACAGAAAATATTTCATCTTTTCAAAATGCAAGTTTTGTAATTCTGAGAGCACTACATAGAGCGGTCATTTTAAGCCTAAATGTGGTGTTTGGGGTCCCAGAGGCCATGTATAAAAAAAAAAAATAGAAATAAATCCAAACTGGTTTCCAAGCAAAGATTGTGATGGAACAGAAGATTAAACTTTCAATAATATAGGTATGAATTGGTCTCAAGAACATATTAAAATAATTTGAAGGCAATATATTGTTATTTCTTATTTTTCCCAGAGTACTGGGGTCTCAGCTCCCCTAAAACAAAGTCAACACAATACAAACTGATTCAATTGGATTATACTTCTTAATCCCAAAACGCAATTTAGTTGTGGACATACAAATAAAATAGAGACTGAAGCAGACAACTGTAATCAATTAAATAGTTGAGTAAGAGGTAAGAAAATAATGACAACATTTTCTATTTTGAGGTGGAATATGCCTTTAAGTCAACTGAGATTAATGTGAAAGAAAAACTTCCCAGGAAAATAATGAAACAAACATAATAATGAAAGTGAAACTTTGGATCCTCCATATGTTAAACACAGTTAAAAAGTGTTTCAAAACATTATTTCATACATAAAACTGAGCCATGATGACCTACCAAAAACTAAAGCAATATTTATAAATATGGTAATTATACTGTACCACAATTTATTTCAAAGCATCACAGTATTACTAGACAATAAATGCACAATTAAAACTAAATGAACTTATCCACGATCAGTGCTCTAAAGCTTTGTACAATAAAGGACTTTACAATTTTATTTTATTACTTATATATATATATATATATATATTTACAGTAGTAACAATGCAATGGTATTGACAATGGTATTTGCAGAAAGCTATGACTACCGTGGTATAATTCTGAATGGGATTTCCAGTGACCAAGTACCTTGCAAATAATATGATAAAAGGTTATTATTCAGTCAACATAAGGTAAATATTCAGTGTTATGGCAAAGTGATGGTAATACCATGTACGTGTGTATGTAAATATGTATACACCATCTAGTTACTACGTAAGTTACTTCATGGTAACGTTACTCTGAGGAAATTCCAAGAATACCATGGTCCTACCGGGGTAAATGTAAGGAAATGGCATAATGGTATTATGCTTAAAATGACAGTGGCCCAAGCTGGCATGCGTTTAAATACTGACAGAAAGTAATTTAACGTTAATTGTCAAAAAAAATGTCACCGTGTTTTCCACAAATAAACCTTACAAAAAGTACTATGGCGGTAACATGGTACGGTGATGGTATCGGAGGCTAATACGCTTCTACCACAGTATTACCGTGGGTTTTCTGTTTCGTAAACCCAGGTATCACTAACGTTACATACATCTTGTATCTATTCTACGCGAATGTGTTTATTGTCGTTAATAAGAGCGAAAATGAACGAAAGAAGGGCACGCATGCGCCTGCTACGCCGCCCACCCCAGATCGAGCCAAACCCCCGAAAACAAACCCGAAGGAGGAGAAAAACATCCAACAAAGAGCTACGGCAGCGCAAGCCGATGTGCAGGAGAGAGCGGGTAAAATAAGACCAAGTAGCGGAGCAACTGGCTTCATTTGAGCACAGAAAAGACGGGGATACATAGGGCCATCACCACAGTGTGTCAAATCGCTCATTTATTGAGTTTAAACCCCGTCAATCTCCGACCGTTACGACCACAAATTTTAGGCGCCACTTTTGCTTCGTAGAAACGGTCGACAAAATGGCGCGCGGTCTCTCATACTAGGCGCCGCGCTCACTGCGCAGTATAAGGTCTGTTTATTGCGTGCATTGTGCGCTTTTGCAGCAACCGCGGGGATATTATTGTGCCCCGTGCATTCCGCCACACGCCTATAGGTCTTGTGCTGCTCTTCGATGGCTGAATCCCTTACCTTGGAGAGGTTTGATCGGAGTCCTCAATAGGCTTTGCGTTATTCTGTTCGGACCCGCCTCCGCCTCTCCCTCCCCACCGACTCCGCCATCTTGTATCGGGCACTCGGACGCGGTTAATGCGCATGCGCGGCTCCGCAGTGGATGGCGTCAAAGCCGCGCGGCCATTTGTAGAGAGGCGTTCAGTCTGGGAAGTGAGATGTGACGTGGACCGCAAAACCAGTCATGCGGGTCAATTTTTGGAAATTGAGATTTATACACAATCTTAAAGCTGAATAAATAAGCTTTCCATTGATGTATGGTTTGTTAGGAAAGGACTATATTTGGCTGAGATACAACTATTTGAAAATCTGGAATCTGAGGGTACAAAAAAAAATCTAAATATAGAGAGAAATCACCTTTAAAGTTGTCCAAATGAAGTTCTTAATGCATATTGCTAATCAAAAAATAAGTTTATATATTTACAGTAGGAAATTTACAATATATCTTCATGGAACATGATCTTTACTTAATGTCCTAATGATTTTTTGCATAAAAGAAAAATGTATAATTTTGACCCATACGATGTATTGCTGGCCGTGCTGCTTATGAATGGTTTTGTGCTCCAGGGACACAAATAACAAACATAAACAAATGATCTTATTTATAGGAAACTATGTGAATGTTCTTCATTGTTGTCCTGACAATGTTTGTTCATTTACTTCAATAAAATGGCAATGTCAGTGTTTTGAATTTCTTTAGTCATTTTTATTTATTTTTCTCCTAACAGGCTTTTTCCATTTAGCTTTATTTCAATTATACTTTTAGCAATTTAAGTACGTAATTAAAAAAAAAAATTGAAGTTAGCTGCCAAGGCAATATTTCAATTCAACTTAATTTTTGTTTATTTATTTATTCATTCAGTTACTAATAATTATAGGCTATTTACTTAATGGCATTAAACATGTCTATGTTTTGAATGATTATTTGAATTTTGAATTATTATTTTAAGAAACCTAAACTTCAACTTCAGCTTTTATTTATAGCACAAGTGCTTCACAAAATCAAAAATCAAATCACACACACAAATAAAACAAACACTTGTAAGGGGTTCCCAGAATCAACATTTCCCTACTTCAAAATCCAGACAAAAAATAAAGATTTTAACGTTTTAAAACTCTAATTAATATGCATCAAATAAAGGCTGTTTAACTGATTGTTTTCTTGTGAATGTTTGCTTATGAACTTTACCACAATTCCACTTTTGAACATTTTACTTATATCATTACTTTTGACGTTTGAATTCAGCTCATTTCCTATTTGTACATCATGCCATCTGCACTACATTGATCTTGTGCGCGCTTTACTGACCTTCGTCCTTCATTGGCCATTCATCATCTATTTTTATTTAAATGTTATATTGCTGTTTTCACTTCTGGTTATTGCTGACTGTGTTTGTACTCTGCAAAATTTCTAATCTTTATACACACTATAAATCTAAGTTTTAGAATGTGTTTTTATGTCAGTGTTATTGTAGTATTACTAACATATGGTATTTATTAATAATTTCATATTACTTTATATTTTCAGTTTTGAAGTTTTAGTAATTTTGTTATGTGCTTTTGTCATTTTTATTAGTTTTAGTTTATGTGTATAGCTTTATTGTTAGTTTCAGCTGTAATAATTTTATAAAATTATTTATTTTAATATTATATTACTGTTCAAGTTTCAAGTTTCAAGTTTCAAGTTTTATTTGTCACATACACGACTATACAGAGATTGTATAACCAGCAGTGAAATGAGAGTCGGGTCCGCTCCATGGACAGTGCAAATATTGAAAAATACAACACAAGGGAAGTAAACATAAGATAAAATGAATGAAAAATAAGATATAAAGAATAAAATATAAAAGAATGTGCATGACAGTAAGCTGTAGAATTAAATATTAATATAAGCATGACTGTACAGAGAGGAATGTGCAACAGGTTATACATGGTTGACATGAAGCAGCCAATCACAAAAAATAAAATAAATATAAAAATAAGATACGATTTACAGATACAGAACGTGTTGTGTGCAAGTGTGCAAATGAGCAAATGACACTGACAGTTATGAGGTAGAGAGTAATGAGTGTGTGATTAGTGATTTGAAGTAAGTCAGATGATGTTAAGAGGCTGAGTTGAGTTCAGGAGCCTGATGGCCGTGGGGAAGAAGCTCCTCCTGAGTCTCTCAGTTTTTGCCATCAGGCAGCGGAAGCGCTTACCAGATGGCAGCCTAGTGAAAAGACAGTTACCAGGGTGATTTGAGTCTTTGATGATTTTGTCAGCTCTGCCTCTGCATCGTTTGATGTAGATGTCCTGCAGAGAGGGGAGAGCCGACCCAGAGATACGCTCAGCTAAGCGCACAACTCTCTGCAGGGCTTTGCAGTCCTGGCTGGAGCTGTTTCCATACCACACTGAGATAGTTGTTAGTTGACAAGACAGCATTTCTAATTTCCATGTTTATAAAAAATGTCTCAGAAATTGCTAATAAATTTCACAAACAACTAACAACTACAGAGAAATGGCAAGTAACACTGAACTGAACGTGAAATTTGAAACATAAAAAACTTTCTATTTTCTTGTAAAATACTCTCCAACACTTGTTTTATTTACAGCTTTATGAAAAAGAAATTCACAGTTTAATATCAATTAGCCTATAAGCATTTGAATAGTTGTGGTAAACAATAACAACACTGCTGTATGTTCTCAAATCTCAAATCAGTGCTTTGCTCAAGCCACTCATCAGGACTGCTGGTCTACAGCTTCTGAGAGAACGCTGCTCTTCAGTGGGAGGAAAACCAGATCAAATGTTCTCTGTCAGCGTTGTGTCTAAACTTGTGCTACTCAAAGAGCGTGTGACGCTTTTCCTCGCCCACTCTTTTCAAACAGGTTTAAAAAAGAAAGTTTGATGTGCAAACCCCATAATTGGTGGCCAAAAGCTTGAAATAACGTTTTTTCTGACCTTGATTCTTCAAAGTAAGCTCCACCTTGGTCCTCTGTGGTTTTAAGTCGAACCCATTTCTTGCATCATGTGATTCTATGAAAACTTGCAACATGGGTTTCCAAGAAGTCATGAACTAATTTAAGGTTTAGTCTCCAAAAATTAAAGGGTAGAGCGCTGGAATCTGTTTAATGCAGCCAGAAGCCACCGTTCCACTACCTCACTAGAAATAATGTCAACTTCTGGAAATGCTGCAACTTTGCAGTTTGTGCACTGAAACAAATATCAGATGCCACAATTCTTTGTTGCATGTTAATTTTTGTAAAATGTTTTCATTGCATGTTATTATGAATTAGTGCTATTATTGTTGCTACAAGGTCGTATGACATGAGGCGAAGAGGAACAGCCTTTCCCAACATGCCCTTATAAATTCTGTCTGCCAATGAAAAGGGGACATAGTGAACCCTGACTATAAGAGGAAGGAATACAGCGAGGGGGCATTTAAGACTGCAAGAAAACATCTGCTTCTTCTGAGAGTTACCCAGCATTTCCACACCGCTGTAAGTATTCCATTATTGTGAAAGGCACTACAGAGGTATTTGGGGAGGGAAATATGGGAATAAGCTGTATGCTTGCACAAAATGTGGACAAAGTTTATGGTTTCATTTTGTGGCATCACTCAAAAGGGATCGAGTGCCTCCAGCACAAATGAAGGTAGGTTTATGTTTCTATGAGGCTAGTATGGAAATTTTCTTTTTTTAAAATTTGGCAATCGGACATCACCTGCATTCTGGATTAATACGCTTTTTACATTATTGGCTCATATGATTTATACAGTGTCCTTCGTGAAGTGGTTCCTATTTAGAAAATCTGCATGTCAAAGAAATAAAATATAATTTGTCTTCATCTTTGTTTTTTAATAATTCTAAGGGGGATAACTGTTTAAACTATGGATGAACACTACTAGTTAATTTAAAGATCTGTGGTACATTTTATATCATGTTGTTTTGCCCTTTGACCCAAATTCACATAGAAATATCTGAATTTGCTATGATTGAATTAATAATGAATAATATTTATTTTTACAAAATTATTTAAAATGTAAAAATATTATTTATCATTTATTTTAAATGTATTTTTAAGCGTAATTTTTAAAACTAAATTTACATAGTCGCTGTGCAGTATTTGTGAACAAAACAAAATTTGTAATTATTATAGGCCTACATCAATGTTTCATTATTATTAATAATTACATAGTACTATAATATTATGTATTTGTTCTAAATGTTTTAAAAATAAACATAAAATGATTGTTTATTTAATAAATGTATTTATTTATTTTAAATGATTTTAAATATATTAAAATGATTTAAATATTAAATATTTAAATATTAAATATATTAAATATTTATAATTTTTCGATTATTTAAAAGTGTCATTTAAAATGACTGTTTATCTTTATTATTATTATACTGTTTATTTTTATTATTTAAAATCAAATTATTTTTTATTAGAATTATTTATTTATTTAAAAGTATGCTTTATACACAGTTTCTTTCCCAATGTGAACAAAATAGTAGGTGTCTATTTTGCTTGTGTAACATTGTTTTAGTTAATATGTTTGGGGTATTTTGGGGTATTGACCTGGAGAAGCAAATGTGTTTGTGAACTGTAGTAACCCCAGTCCCTTCTCAAAGCAAACATCACCTTAAGGCCGAAAACACTTGATCATTCCAAATCTAAACAATGTCTGCTAACAATCACCAAATCTCATGTCATGCTATTTCTGGTTCCTTAAGAAAACTTGATTTATTGCAAAAATTCACAAAGACCACGTTCGTCCTTCCTGAAATGTAAAGACATGTGGCTTTCATTCAGCATCATTTTGTGTCAAAGGTCACCTGTGGGTATTGCACACGGACAATGTGTTTGCTGAGAGAAGTAATTACCTCTGGACACTTTAAAAAAGCTCCCAAGCCCACAGGGTTTTATACAAAATAAATGAGGCATTTGTGAAATCTTTCCGTCTTCTTTGAAGCGGGGTAAATTCAATTCAATTCAATTCAATTCAAGTTTATTTGTATAGCGCCTTTTACGATACAATCGTTGCAAAGTAGCTTTACAGGAAATTAAGTTTCTACAATATAATATATTTAACTTATGGCAAAATTTGGTAATTCTGTATGTTGTCTGAGGGTTGGCATCCTCTGAGGGTCCTCTGAATCAGCCGGACCCCGGGGTCAATGACCTTATAAAGCCCATTTGCGGGACGGTTTGTTTTGATCCTGTTTGTTCCTGTTGGTTATATCTGGGTGACTAAAGACAGCTGCCTCCAGCGTCACACACACATGCGACCTCCAAGAGAGCGACCTCAATCGCTGGCCACTGCGTCTCTATTATACTGAGCAGTAATATATTAAATGTTTAGATGTTCTAGCATTTACTATGACTGCATTTCTCTGGCTAGTTATTATATGAAATATTAGATAGAATATAATTAATATACACCATCATTACATTTTATTAATAATTATACAATACTAATATAATATTATTTATTATTTATTTATTTAAATTATTATTTTTTTATTAAATGTTAATGAACTTATTTTAATTTATATAATTATATATTATATCTTAAATAAATGTAAAATTATAATTTATTACATTTCTTTATTTTTTAATTCTAAAAAAATAATGCAAAATTATAATTTATTTATTAAAATTAGTTATTTAAAATGTAATTCATTTATTATAAATTAATTCCATTTGAGATTTATTTTAAATAAAATTAAATTTAAATGTATTTATTGCATTTAAATGTATTTATTTATTTACTAATTATTATTTAAAAGTACATTTACATAAGTAGTTGAAGTGCTGTATCTCGTAAGCAAAACTATTTTATTTTTGTTTCTACAATTCTGAATAGTTTTATACAGTACTGGATAAATGCTTGCTAAGTTACACTTTTACTGTTGATCATACTTTAGTTTAGTGATTTAAACAAACCTCAAAATGTAACTCATCCCAAACCATTTGAACGGTACATGAATAAAAAGCACCAGAACCGCATCGCAACAACCCAGAACACTCAACTACAGCAGCACCCTAGAAACCACACAATAAAGCTCTCGTTGAGGATGCTGTATAAGTCTATCTATCCTCCCTCCCTCCCTCTCTCTCTCTCTCTCTCTCTCTCACGCAGTCTCTCCTCCTCTGCACTATAAACACACACACGCAGACACAGACCCTTCACACACACACACTGCTACAGAGACGAGAGACGACAGACTTGGACTTCTTTCACTGGATATTTTCTTACATACGCTTGAAAGGCAAGATCATTCTCTTATGTGCTTGCTGTTTGTATATGTAGCTGTCAGGACCTATTTTCCTGCTGCCGCACCGGAGCAGCTCTGTGGTGCAGGAGAGAAAACTGCACCATCTGTGGACAGACGTAACTCTGATGTGATCTTCAAAACTAATGCACAAAGATGCACTAGTTTTGGATTTGAATTGACTTACATTATTTTTATTTCATTTATTATTATTTTTTAAATATGTTATTTGGATTTAAGTTGTATTATTTAAACTTTTAAATTTGTTCCTTATTTTAATCCATTTAAATGTATCTTTTACTTGATTAATTCATTCATATCTATTAATTCATTATTAATTATTTACTTTATTAATTATCTTTAGTACATTTTAGTCCATTATATAAACTTATGATCTCAAATAATTTTAAACAACATCTATTTCTTGTTTTGCACTGATTGTGTATGTATTGAATAAAAAGGACATGGAGATTGATAATATATATAAACCTTTTCAATATTGAACTTTTTTTTTACCTATTTAATGACCCTGGACTGAAGAAAAGATGTATAATTTACTTTGAAACAATTTTCACTCAGTAATTAATAGTAAATTTCACAAATTATTAGGTTACTACAAAAACACTAACACATTGAATTTTGAATGAGAAAAAGTGATATAATCTTTAACATGGGTTACTTCAATCATCTTTGATTTATTTACAACTTTGAAAATTTGATTTATTTACAACTTTGAAAAATAATTTTACAGTGTGATTTACCCTAGCCTTACTCTCAATTGTCTCTTAAGTAGGCTACTTGTTGTTTTTCAGGTCTACTGAGGAATCATGGGACTGCTGCAAGTCTCGGTCATCTTTCTTCTTTCATTAATCACGATGACTTTAGCGGAGCCGCCTGGATGTAAGATCCGCATCACTGACAGAGGACTGGAGATGTGTAAGATATCTGACTCATTCACACTCAATATGCAACTTTCCTTTAGTAGCCTATAAGAGTCTCAGACTGGCCTCTGTTTGACGTTTTTACAGTGAAGGCCGAGACAAAGAGGTTCGTGGAAGAAGAGTTGAGTAACATCACCATGCCAGAGATGCGCGGTAAAGAGGGCAGCTTCCAGTACACCATCAAAGAGTATGTTTACTTCATCTACTGTCATACAGTCATGTTCCACACTGCGCGCTCACGCGGTCATTCACGTCAGGATTGAGCGACATTCAGAATAGAAATACCTTTTCAATAACAAATCAGTTCCTGAATTTGAACTGAGGACGCAAAGACGATGTAGAACTGTAAGAATGTGTAAGGGTGTAGAATTATTTGAGACTATTTGAAATTTATAGAAATCCAGATCATTTGTAAACAAAGTTTAGAACGATAGAACGATAAATAACGATAGATAGAACGATAGATAGACAGACAGACAGACAGACAGACAGACAGACCGATAGATAGATAGATAGATAGATAGATAGATAGATAGAGAGAAAGAACAACAGACAGACAGATAGATAGATAGATAGATAGATAGATAGATAGATAGATAGATAGATAGATAGAAAGAACAACATACAGATAGATAGAAAGAACAACAGACAGATAGATAGATAGATAGATAGAAAGAACAACATACAGATAGATAGAAAGAACAACAGACAGATAGATAGTTAGATAGATAGATAGATAGATAGATAGAAAGAACAACATACAGATAGATAGAAAGAACAACAGACAGTTAGATAGATAGAACAACAGATAGATAGATAGATAGATAGAAAGAACAACAGACAGATAGATAGAAAGAAATAACAACAGACAGACAGACAGTTAGTTAGTTAGATAGATAGAACAACAGATAGATAGATTTAGATTTTTTGACATTCCAAATCAAATTTCCCTGTACAGTCTTGTTAAATGCTTCATTCAGAAGGGTGTGATGGTGCCCTTTTGGTATCAGTGGCATTACAAAGGTGTATGGACTAGAATGAGACCACAAGAGCTGAACGAACCTATGAGACACTCCATAATATCTAGCCACGGCTCTAATTCTTCTCTGATGTTTTTTGAGTGTGAAGATCACGGAGCTGAACCTGACCTCTGACCTGCGCTTCCAGCCTGATGTGGGGCTGCTGTTCGAGGTGCAGAACTCCTCCATCACCCTCAACTTCCAGAGACGCATCCTGTACTGGCTCTTGTGAGTCTGAACACACAACTGTTTTCAACATTGATAATAAGAAATGTTTCTTGATATTAGAATGATTTCTGAAGGATCATGTGACTCTGAAGACTGGAGTAATGATGCTGACAATTCAGCTTTGATCACAGCAATCAATTACATTTTACAACATATTCACATAGAAAACAGTTGTTTTGAAATGCAATATTTCCCAATATTTACTCTATTGTTGCACACAATATTGTAATCTATTATTACTCTGTCTATTGTCTATCAAATAAATGCAGTCTTGATGAGGTGTCCCTCTTTCTCTTCGTTAGTTATGATGAGGGAGCCATCAACGCCTCCGCTGAAGGTGTCAACATCTTCACAGTCCTCCATCTCAGCAAAGACAAGGAGGGACGTCTCAAGATCTCCAATGTCACCTGTAATGCGTCCATCGCCAAGATGAGGGCCAGATTTAGCGGGACCCTCGGGTACTTCACTCTATGACACACGATTTGATTAACTGTACAATTTCTTTGTTAATGAAATTGTTTGCTCAGCATTTTGCATGTCTGTCTGATATATGGCATATTCTTATGTGTCTCAAAATATTCTCACAGGAGGGTTTATGACTTTATCGGGACATTCCTGACTACAGGAATGCGCTTCCTCTTAAATAAACAGGTTTGTTTGATTTTTCCAGTCAGGATTACAGATGCTCGCAGGGGTGCTTACATTATAAATCTAATTATTTGAACTCATTTTAATGAAAAATAACTTTCGCACATATGTCTCTGTCAGATTTGTCCTGTTTTGAATCATGCTGCACTAGTTCTGGTTAACCAGCTACTGGAAACAATCCCAGGTTAGAGAATGATGTTGATCATTGTAAAACTGCTGTGATATATTGATCTGGCAGACTCGTGTGTTTACGTGAATGTGTTTTTCAGTGCGCACGGAGGTGGACAGTTACGTGGGCATCGATTACTCACTGCTAAATGACCCCGTGGTGACGGAAACTAGCCTTGATATGGATTTTAGGGTGAGTGACAGATGACTAGTAACTGAACTTGATATGCAAGTCTACACAGTCAAAGGTTTTGGGTCAGCAAAGATACATTATTTATATTTATCAAAGAATTCATCATATAGCACAACTGTATCAACACTGATAATAATGAGAAATGTTTCTTGAGCAGCATATTAGAATGATTTCTGAAGATCATGTGACACTGAAGACTGGAGTAATGATGCTGAAAATACAGCTTGGATCACAGCAATCAATTACATTACATTACAATTAATTACAGAAGAGTTATTTTAATTTGAAATAATATTTCACAATATTACGTTTTTTACTGTACTTTTGATCAAATATACGTATGCAGCCTTGGTTAGTTGCTGCTGTCGAAAACATTAAAAAAAAAAAAAAGAAAAAAAGAAAATATAGCCAATACTATGGTGGATTTAATTACCTTCTACTTCATGGTGTATATACATATATATATATATATATACATACATATATACACTGTATACACTGTATATTTAATTAGATGTTAAAATATCTTATTGTGATATTTTTAAGTTTACTTATATTACCTCATATTTTTTACATATATATTGATGTAAATCTATAAATTAAATAATGCAAATCTTACTTTGTTCAAAACATATTTAAAAAAAAATATACATTGTGTTTGCCCAAAAATGTATTTTAAGACTGCAAATGTATTTTCTTGCTGCTTGAAGTACATGTTCTATTAGCTTATATATTTTGGAATTTGAGGGTATATATGAAATACAGTTTTTAATATAGAAAAGAATATTGTACTGTTTACACCATATATTCCACATATATTTATATACAGGTGCTGGTCATATAATTAGAATATCATCAAAAAGTTGATTTATTTCACTAATTCCATTCAAAAAGTGAAACTTGTATAATGTATACATTCATTCCACACAGACTGATATATTTCAAGTGTTTATTTCTTTTAATTTTGATGATTATAACTGACAACTAATGAAAACCCCAAATTCAGTATCTCAGAAAATTAGAATATTACTTAAGACCAATACAAAGACAGGATTTTTAGAAATCTTGGCCAACTGAAAAGTATGAACATGAAAAGTATGAGCATGTACAGCACTCAATACTTAGTTGGGGCTCCTTTTGCCTGAATTACTGCAGCAATGCGGCGTGGCATGGAGTCGATCAGTCTGTGGCACTGCTCAGGTGTTATGAGAGCCCAGGTTGCTCTGATAGTGGCCTTCAGCTCTTCTGCATTGTTGGGTCTGGCATATCGCATCTTCCGCTTCACAATACCCCATAGATTTTCTATGGGGTTAAGGTCAGGCGAGTTTGCTGGCCAATTAAGAACAGGGATACCATGGTCCTTAAACCAGGTACTGGTAGCTTTGGCACTGTGCGCAGGTGCCAAGTCCTGTTGGAAAATGAAATCTGCATCTCCATAAAGTTGGTCAGCAGCAGGAAGCATCAAGTGCTCTAAAACTTCCTGGTATACGGCTGTGTTGACCTTGGACCTCAGAAAACACAGTGGACCAACACCAGCAGATGACATGGCACCCCAAACCATCACTGACTGTGGAAACTTTACACTGGACCTCAAGCAACGTGGATTCTGTGCCTCTCCTCTCTTCCTCCAGACTCTGGGACCCTGATTTCCAAAGGAAATGCAAAATTTACTTTCATCAGAGAACATTACTTTGGACCACTCAGCAGCAGTCCAGTCCTTTTTGTCTTTAGCCCAGACGAGACGCTTCTGACGCTGTCTGTTGTTCAAGAGTGGCTTGACATGGACCCTGAAACCCATGTCTTGCATACGTCTGTGCGTAGTCGTTCTTGAAGCACTGACTCCAGCTGCAGTCCACTCTTTGTGAATCTCCCCCACATTTTTGAATGGGTTTTGTTTCATAATCCTCTCCAGGGTGCGGTTATCCCTATTGCTTGTACACTTTTTTCTACCACATCTTTTCCTTCCCTTCACCTCTCTGTTAATGTGCTTGGACACAGAGCTCTGTGAACAGCCAGCCTCTTTTGCAATGACCTTTTGTGTCGTGCCCTCCTTGTGCAAGGTGTCAATGGTCGTCTTTTGGACAACTAGACAACTAGACAACTAGACTGAGAGACCATTTAAAGGCCTTTGCAGGTGTTTTGAGTTAATTAGCTGATTAGAGTGTGGCACCAGGTGTCTTCAATATTGAACCTTTTCACAATATTCTAATTTTCTGAGATACTGAATTTGGGGTTTTCATTAGTTGTCACTTATAATCATCAAAATTAAAAGAAATAAACACTTGAAATATATCAGTCTGTGTGGAATGAATGTAGAACAACAGACAGATAGATAGATAGATAGAAAGAACAACAGACAGACAGATAGATAGATAGATAGAAAGAAATAACAACAGACAGACAGACAGTTAGATAGATAGATAGATAGATAGATAGATAGATAGAACTAGAAGATTTTTTGACATTCCAAATCAAATTTCCCTGTACAGTCTTGTTAAATGCTCCATTTTTTCCCATTCATCATTTCTTCATCCAGAAGGGTGTGATGGTGCCCTTTTGGTATCAGTGGCATTACAAAGGCGTATGGACTAGAATGAGACCACAAGAGCTGAACGAACCTATGAGTCACTCCATAATATCTAGCCGCGGCTCTAATTCTTCTCTGATGTTTTTTTGAGTGTGAAGATCACGGAGCTGAACCTGACCTCTGACCTGCGCTTCCAGCCTGATGTGGGACTGCTGTTCGAGGTGCAGAACTCCTCCATCACCCTCAACTTCCAGAGACGCATCCTGTACTGGCTCTTGTGAGTCTGAACACATCTGCAGAAGACAAACAAAAGACATGAATGATTTGAGGTTACATGCAACTGAACAAAATTAATACTTTTATTCAGCAAGCATGCATTAAATTGATCAGAATTGGCAGTAAAGACATTTATAATGTTACAAAATATTTTTATTTCAAATAAATGCTGTTCTTTTGAACTTTCTATTCATCAAAGAATCCTGAAAATAGACATGCATCACAGTTTCCACACAAATACTAATCAGCACAACTGTATTCAACATTGATAATAATCAGAAATGTTTCTTGATATTAGAATGATTTCTGCAGGATCATGTGACTCTGAAGACTGGAGTAATGATGCTGAAAATTCAGCTTTGATCACAGCAATCAATTATATTTTACAACATAGTCACATAGAAAACAGTTGCACACAATATTGTAATCTATTATTACTCTGTCTATTGTCTATCAAATAAATGCAGTCTTGATGAGGTGTCCCTCTTTCTCTTCGTTAGTTATGATGAGGGAGCCATCAACGCCTCCGCTGAAGGTGTTAATATCTTCACAGTCCTCCATCTCAGCAAAGACAAGGAGGGACGTCTCAAGATCTCCAATGTCACCTGTAATGCGTCCATCGCCAAGATGAGGGCCAGATTTAGCGGGACCCTCGGGTACTTCACTCTATGGCACACGATTTTTCTTTGTTAATGAAATTGTTTGCTCAGCATTTTGCATGTCTGTCTGATATATGGCATATTCTTATGTGTCTCAAAATATTCTCACAGGAGGGTTTATGACTTTATCGGGACATTCCTGACTACAGGAATGCGCTTCCTCTTAAATAAACAGGTTTGTTTGATTTTTCCAGTCAGGATTACAGATGCTCGCAGGGGTGCTTACATTATAAATCAAATTATTTGAACTCATTTTAATGAAAAATAACTTTCGCACATATGTCTCTGTCAGATTTGTCCTGTTTTGAATCATGCTGCACTAGTTCTGGTTAACCAGCTACTGGAAACAATCCCAGGTTAGAGAATGTTGTTGATCATTGTAAAACTGCTGTGATATATTGATCTGGCAGACTCGTGTGTTTACGTGACTGTGTTTTTCAGTGCGCACGGAGGTGGACAGTTACGTGGGCATCGATTACTCACTGCTAAATGACCCCGTGGTGACGGAAACTAGCCTTGATATGGATTTTAGGGTGAGTGACAGATGACTAGTAACTGAACTTGATATGCAAGTCTACACAGTCAAAGGTTTTGGGTCAGCAAAGATACATTATTTATATTTATCAAAGTATTCATCATATAGCACAACTGTATCAACACTGATAATAATGAGAAATGTTTCTTGAGCAGCATGTTAGAATGATTTCTGAAGATCATGTGACACAGAAGACTGGAGTAATGATGCTGAAAATTCAGTTTGATCACAGAAATACATTACATTACATTACAATTAATTACAGAAGAGTTATTTTAATTTGAAATAATATTTCACAATATTGAGTTTTTTACTGTACTTTTGATCAAATATATGCAGCCTTGGTTAGTTGCTGCTGTCGAAAACATTTAAAAAATAAAAATAAAAAAAAATATAGCCAATACTATGGTGGATTTAATTACCTGCTACTTCATGGTGTATATACATATATGCAGTATATATATATATATACATATATACACTGTATACACTGTATATTTAATTAGATGTTAAAATATCTTATTGTGATATTTTTAAGTTTACTTATATTACCTCATATGTTTTACATATATATTGATGTAAATCTATAAATTAAATAATGCAAATCTTACTTTGTTCAAAACATATTTAAAAAAATATACATTGTGTTTGCCCAAAAATTTATTTTAAGACTGCAAATGTATTTTCTTGCTGCTTGAAGTACATGTTCTATTAGCTTATATATTTTGGAATTTGAGGGTATATATGAAATACAGTTTTTAATTAGAAAGAAATATTGTGCTGTTTACACCATATATTCCACATATATTTATATATATATATACTTGGGTAGAATATTTGTCATTTTTTTAAATGTATTATTTATGTATTTCTCTCTCTCTCATCTACACAGGGCATGTTTTATGACCTTAAGAATGAGAACGAGACGCTCGTGAACTACGCTGTGAATCCGGTAGTGAGAGAGTATGATCGTATGATCTATCTCGCTCTCTCTGAATTCTTCTTTGACAGCGGCCTCTTCTCTTACTTCAAAGGTGGACTGTTTCAAATGCAGATTGCAAACGAAAGAGTAAGACACCATCCAATACACTTGAAGGGCACGATACATAAATAAGACAAAAGCAACTATTGCTCGACTCATTTCAGATGCCGAAGGACTTAGAGATGCTCCTCAGGACCACCTACTTGGGGACAATCATGATGCTGGTGAGCAAAACTAAGATGTACTGTATGTATATAGAAATCGCATAGCAGTGCCCCAGCAACCACCAATTCTCTGTGTTTGTCTGTCCAATCAGAACCCGGCTCTAATGGAGCATCCTCTGTCGCTGGAGTTAGAGGTCACATCTCCTCCTCGCTCCACGATCAAGACCTCTGGTGCCAGTGTGGCCGTCAACTGTAACGTCAAAGTGTTGGTTCTTCCTCCAGGAAAACCAGCAGTCCAGCTCAGCAGCATGACCATGGTGAGAACTACAATATATATATACAACCAATTGTTTCAGAATGAAGGGATGTTATAAATGCACCAAATTTCATCTTGTGCCAAACGTTTCATCTTGTGTAAATCTAAAAAAAAAAAAAAATCATCTTGTTTTCAGGAAGGCAAATTCAACGCAAAAGTATCAATCAAGGGCAAGCGCTTGGCCATCCATTTAGATCTGAGAAAGTGAATATGATGCACAAACACTGAACTGTATTTGACATATGACTAATTTTTAACATTGATTTTGAACTGAGAATCTTTTTCAGGTTTAAAATTTACTCCAATCAATCGGCTCTCGAGTCTTTGGCTGTAAGTTTGCATTTCCAGATACAAATATATTTGATGCAAAACAAATCAAGAGCAGATAGTCAATGTAATGAATATTTTTCCTTCAGCTTATTCCACTGCAAGGTCCGTTGAAAACGATGCTGCAGATATCTGTGGTGCCTCTCATTAACAGTAAGTGAAACAATATATCTATTAAATGAAGTCTCATGCTCGAGGCTGCATTTACTTGATTAAAAAACAACAGTAAAAATTGTGAAATGTTATTACAATTTAAAACAAGTGTTTTTTTTATTGAATATATGTTAAAATATAATTTATTCCTGTGATTAAAGCTGAATTTTCAGCATCATTACTCTTGCTAGTCTTCAGTGTCACATGATCCTTCAGAAATCATTCTAATATGCTGATTTGCTGCCCAAGATTTGCCCTTTATTTTTTTAAATCAATGTTGAAAACAGTTGCGCTGCTTCATATTTTTTTAAATATGACATTTTTCTTTTCAGGATTCATTTTTTTTCAGAGCAGCATTTAAAAAAAAAAAAAAACTTTTGTCACATTTTATAAATTTAATGTGTTCTTTCTGAATAAACATTAATTTCTTAAAAATTAATGTCACTTAAAATATTTAAAACAAATCTAAATGTGTTTTCATTTAAGATTACATTAAGCGAGGTGTGCAGATCCCTCTAGCGGACGGGATAGACTTCATCGAAGAGGTGGTGGAGTATCACAATGTAAGTGGCTGGTGCAAGTTTTAACATCTTAAGAAACTTTTGATATGTTCAGCTATGATTCTCTATCTTTGATTTCACAGGGATACATCATCGTGGGAGCAAACCTACACTTCAGAACAGGTCTGAGAGAAATAATCGAGGGGAAGCTGTCGGGTGAGACAGACAACACAATTTAAGACCAGAGAAGAGCCTGGCTAACATTACCGCATGTATGAAAGTCATGCACAGATAATGAAATATGGAGCAATAAATGGAGGTTTTAAAAGAGAAGAACTAACCTTCCAGCAGAAGCATGACGTTTATTAACTACAGAACATTTGATCCTCAAGACTTGCTATTGTTACAATCATCATGAACTCTAAATTCAACCTATTTACTCTCTGAATACACATTCCTGGTGTAATTGTGTATAATTTGCACTTTATGCCAACATGCCATCCCTATTTATCCTGATATCCTCCCAATAGTTAATGCAATAATATACTGCTAATATAATGAACATTGGCATTGTCTAACAATAATGAGTGCAAATTACCAACCTTGTCGTCAAAGTCTGTTTTCACTATTGCTTAGGTATTTCACCTTTAGCACAAATAATGTATTTCTTCTATTTACACTTTGTGCAAACAGTATCTATCACTATTTGCTCTTTGTGTAAATACAGTCTAACTTTTTACACTCAGTGTAAATAGCTGTTGCATGAAGATTTCACCAGTATAAGCAAATACATGTATATTTACAAAAAGCAGCATTACCGTAGAGATGCTCTTGAGGATGGCATTTCAATAGAAAACAGATCCCCACAAACCAATACAAAGTTACATTCAGACATGACGCTGTTCTAATGTCAAACACCCACCCAATTAATCAGTGCATTAATATGAAGTAACAAACTAAACTTTTTACGCACATTTCAGAAGGAAAATGGGTTGCAAATACAGGTTCATGTTGACTTTAAGGTATTGCACAAGTGTCCGAATCCTGAAAACACATGTATAACTCTTATACTGTGTGCTTCGATGTATAAAACAATGTACAACCCCAAATCAGAAAAAGTTGGGACAGTATGGAAAACACAAATAAAAAAATAAAGTAGTGATTTCTAAATTTACTTTGACTTGTATTTCATTGTAGACAATATGAACACAAAATATTTCATGTTTTGTCTGGTCAACTTCATGTCATTTGTAAATATACATCCTTTCCTGTCATTCAGACCTGCAACACATTCAGGAGCAATTTAGGGCTAGTAATGAGGTAAATTGGTTAAATAATGATGTGTTTTGAAACAGTTGATGTCAACAGGTGATTGTAATTATGATTTGGTACAAAAGCAGCATCCAAGAAAGGTCTAGTCCTTTAGGAGCAAAGATGGGCCGAGGATCGCCAGTTTGCCAACAAATACGTGAGAAAATTATTGAAATGTTTAAAAACAATGTTCCTCAAAGAAAGATAGGAAGAGATTTGGATATTTCACCTTCAACAGTGCATAACATAATTAAAAGATTCAAGGAATCTGGAGGAATTTCAGTGCGTAAAGGACAAGGGCGCAAGCCTAAGCTGAACAACCGTGATCTCCGATCCCTCAGGCGGCACTGCATCAAGAATCGTCATTCATCTATAAGTGATATCACCACATGGGCTCAGGACTACTTTGGCAAACCTTTGTCAAGTACCACAATACGTAGTTACATCCACAAATGCCAGTTAAAACTGTACTGTGCCAAAAGGAAGCCCCATGTTAACAGTGTCCAGAAGCGCCGTCAACTTCTCTGGGCTCGGAGGCATCTGGGATGGACCATCACACAGTGGAAACGTGTACTGTGGTCAGATGAATCAGTATTTCAGGTATTTTTTGGGAGGAATGGACGCCGTGTGCTCCGGACCAAAGAAGAAAAGGATCATCCAGACTGTTACCAGCAACAAGTCCAAAAGCCAGGGTCTGTCATGGTATGGGGTTGTGTCAGTGCCCTTGGCAAAGGTAACTTGCACTTCTGTGATGGCACCATTAATGCTGAAAAGTACATAGAGATTTTGGAGCACAATATGCTGCCTTCAAGAAGACATCTTTTCCAGGGACGTCCATGCATATTTCAACAAGACAATGCAAAACCACATTCTGCACACATTACAAAGTCCTGGCTGTGGAGGAAGAGGGTACGGGTACTTGACTGGCCTGCCTGCAGTCCCGACCTGTCTCCAATAGAGAATGTGTGGCGCATTTTGAAGCGCAAAATGCGACAACGAAGACCCCGTACTGTTGCCCACCTTAAGACTTGTTTGCAGGAAGAATGGGACAAAATTACACCTGAAACACTTCATCACTTGGTGTCTTCAGTCCCTAAACGTCTTTTAAGTGTTGTGAAAAGGAATGGCAACATTACGTGGTAAATGCTTTACTGTCCCAACTTTTTTTGTTATGTGTTGCAGGTCTGAATGACAGGAAAGGATGTATATTTACAAATGACATGAAGTTGACCAAACATGAAATATTTTGTTCATATTGTCTGCAATGAAATACAAGTCAAAGTAAATTTAGAAATCACTACTTTCTTTTTTTATTTGCGTTTTCCATACTGTCCCAACTTTTTCTGATTTGGGGTTGTATTTGTACTTTTAGTTGAATTTTATTGTTATAGTTTTATCGTATATTGATTGTTTAATGAGATTGGTTTGCCATCCTCATTTGTGAATGAAATCATTTACTGTACCCCTTTATAAAAATGACATGTTAAAAATCAGCAAATGTTACTGTCTTTGATCTTAAAACTTGCTTAGTTGATCATTGAAATGATTAAATGGGTTTAAATTAACCGTTTTCTAAAATAAAAAGATCAAAGAAAAACAAAATCATACATTTCTTTAATAAAAAAAAAACTGGGGAGAAAAAGATAAAGGCACAAAAATGATTCCCTTATGAGCACAAAAAGTACCAGAGATCATGTACATCACAATCAAACGAGCAACTCTGTGACACCTCAACAAAAGTCTACAGTTATCACAGTGAGGCATTAATACCTGAAGGGATGACAAAATCTGCGATGATTAATAAAAGCTACAGTTTCATTTTTAATAGAGAAGACATAAGCTAAAATTGTGCAATAAACAGTAAGCATCCACTCACAGCTGACCGGATTGAATTACAATTCGTAAACATCTCGCTATTAAATCAATCATAATCAAAGATCGACGGAGGAACATAGACATCTGTGAATCTCTTAAACACATACGATGAAACATCATTATGTACAGTCTGCATGACTTTAGTTCACAGGCTGGCAACTAAACTACATAAATACATGATCAGTTTTGAGTGGCAAAGTGACAGAAAACAGTCAGTGGTCCATACATCAGAAACATTTTACCAGTGAGACAGTGCAAATCCAGATTTAAAGAGTAAAAATCCCTGAGTGTGTTCTAGTAAGGTTGTTTGGTGATGAAGCGACTGAACATTGTGAAGGCCGCTATGGGTTTGTCAGTGGGAACCATGTGACCCGAACCCTGTGGAGGACATAGATAAATACCATTTAAAAAAAAAACAAACCAAAAATAATAATGGAATACAATAAATAAAAATAAATAAAAGTTCACTTTGAGAAAAAAAAGCTCACATATTAGACAGCAGTCACAGATGCATATACTAGGTAAAACTAGTTTACAATGGAAGTGTATATACGTTATGATGCCTAAAATGCTATGTAGGCAGCTCAGGAGATGTTTGAAATATCATGGCACTGATTTCTTATTAATGTAGCTTTTAATCAAAAATCACAGAGAAAGTGTGCCATTGGTTTTATTGCAGTCTTACCTTCACTGTGAGGAAACTGATGTGGGTGAATTCCTTGACAAAGCCACCGATCTGCTGAGTTTCACCATTGAAATAGATCCAAGGTCTGCGCTGCACCTGCACCTGTTAGAAGAGATGAAGAGAGATCGATTATACTGCTACAGAAAAAAAAGGTTCTTTTAGACCACAAACCATCTGGACGGTCGAATACATAATTGTGCAAAAATGGCAAGAGCTTTCTCCAAAATATTTTTTAAAAAATAAAAATAAAATGAAGATGAAAATATATAATAGAACATTTAACAACAACAACAAATTTAATGTTGTTATTTCGTCATTTATTATTTATTTATGATTTAACACCATATCCGCAGTCAATCAATCAATATCCTTTCAATATAAAAATGTACAAAAGTACCGATTTTATCTATAAAAACAACAAACAAAAAAACAAACAAAAACAACAATAGCAATATCCAGCTTACTATATGACAAGTTCTAGAATTATTTCAGGAGAAACCTTTTTAAAAATGTCAATTAATGTTCTGAATAAAAATGTTACCTAGTATAGTTTAACTTAAAATTTACAAAAAAAATACTGTATTAAAATACACTATAAAAATAAAACATTAAACTATGATTTTTCTTTTTATTATAAAAGTTACAAAATGTTTTTCTAAATATTATTTGTTATTATTAATTTCTCCATTTAACTACTACTACTACCACCACCACCACCACCACTGAAAATTAATACACAAGTTGCAGTCTTATTGACTATGGGTCAGGATGCACAGATTTTTTTTTTTCTATTAAAAAACAAAAAACAAAAAACAAAAAAAAACAAAAACAATTATTGAGCAGTCCCCAGACCAAGACTAAAAGAAAGTAGGACACACAATATCAGTGGGCAGAATCTCACCTCTTGCTGGAGCGACTCCACAAACCATTCGTCTCCTAGGAAGTTGCAGGCCATGTCCACATCTCCATTATATACCAACACACGGTATTTCTGTTGAAAAGATTTAATTTAAATCAATAAGAGCTGGTAAGTATTTGATTCATAAGCGTTTACATTTCCATCACTCACTAGTGCTCCAAGAAGCTTCAGGTACTGTTTCTTCACATCCATGAACAGCCGGTTATAGTTCAGATTGACTTCAGCGCTGCAACAAACAACCGGACAATTGCAAATGAAAATCCTCTATCACAAAACTCATTTGCATGATTAAAGTCCACTCAACGCACCTGCAGATGACCCAGTCCAAAGCCTTGGGTGAGATGTGGAGAGCAGACTTCACCAGCGGGTTGTTGAGGTACAGGGTGGATGGAGTAGAGTTGGTACACGGAGGATCCAGCCTCGAAGATTTGAACAGGGTGACCACGCTTCGCAATTTCTGATTCAATGAGAAGATTCATGTGGATTAACCCTCAAAGCACCACATAAACGGGTTAAACACCATGACCAGGCACGAAGCTTTGTTCTTCATCGTTCTTGAAAGGGATAGTTCACAGAATGAAGTATCCCTTTAAAGAGACCACCCAAATATTTAATTTTAGTCATTATTTCCTTATGTCGTTCCAAACCATAAATTGTTCTTAAATCTTATTCACACTTTCTCATATTCAAACTGGAGTTTTGCGTTTGGTTACGAGACACACAAGAACCAATATTGTGGAGTGAAACAAGTCTCAATTTCGAGAGCTGCTGTGAATGGGAATATATTCAGAGTATTAAAATCAGAAGCTATTGTATTACCTCATTACTTTCACTGTATGGAAATGAGCATCACAAATGTTAAAAAAAGTCCCTTTGGGTTGCACAGAACAAAATAAACTTGAACAGGTTTGAAACAACATGAGGATGTGTTAATAATGAGCAAGTGACAATTTTCATTTTCATTCGGAGTCAATAAGCTATTTGGAAAGGAGACTTTTGTATTCTGAAAGCAACACATAAACTGGTCTCTACCTCATTCTGCGCTTTGGACCATGGATGGTTGGGGAAGTGGTGGCCCATGTCTCGGATCACAAACTGGCCGTTTTCAATGCTGGTTTCAGAACACAGAACAAAATGACACTGGAACGTCTTCATATGAACTGACATTGAACAGTTACTCCACATAACTGACCCAAGCTCACCTGACTCTCTGCTGAACACCTCCGGCACAGGGAGCATACAGGTTATAAATGTTGAGTCCTGAACTGTAGACTATAGTTTGAACTGTGGAGAGCTGAAGATTGATAGGAAAGATTAGTAAAGAATATATGACAACTTAAGCTATTAGTAGAGCACAGTTTAACTTACAGAAGTCGAGCAGTTCACATCATGGTTATCGTAGAAGTTACACACTCCATCTTTGCAGCAAAAAGTCTGCAGGTCATTCCACAAACTATGTATAAAAAAGATGTAAAAAATAAATGCACAAATAAAAACAATACATAAATAAAATTCACAAAAAAAAAAAAAATTACAATGTATTTATTTTTTTATTGACAATTTATACCGTTTGCCCGTGAAAAACACACCACAATAACCCTAAGTAATAGTGACACGTGCCTTCACATCAAGCAACAATAATAAAATTACATGTATAAAAGAGTGCATGGTAAATAGACCCACACGAAAAAAGTCATGAGATAAAAAAAATAAAATAAAAAAAATGTAACACCTGGTCCCAAGAAGTCCATGATAATACGCAAAATAGACCAGTGAATTGTCATTTAGTTCATAACTGGACAAGCCATTTCCAACTGCAATACCCTACAAGACAAACACACACGTCATACACTCTGCTGGCTCAATGTCTGTTTATTATGGGTAATACAGTCAAAATAAAGTCCCTCCTACCTGAAAATGAATGCTGCTGTCCTCCATGACGATCTCAGCCAGTGTTGGGATGTAAATGCCTCCGTAACTCTCACCAGTCAGGAAAAACTCATTCTTGCTGAACTCCGGAAACAACCTGAAAAATTCTTTCAAGGCCAAGTAGTTGTTTGTGGCCACCTGGAAAGTCAGCGATTATATGGTTACCATTCTGGTTTTTGATCATAAACCGTTCAATTAAATACTATCTGTGCTATGCAATTAAATACTCATATTATACATACATTTTATATATTTTCTTAATATGATTTAAAACATACCTCTGTGTCATTGGTAGTGTACTTCTTGTCATCAGAGTAGGAGAAGCCGACACCTGCTGGTGACTCCAGGTATAAGACATTCGCAATCTGGAAAAACAGCCCATGTTTAGTACAATAAAGCTGGTTTGCTCCAGCCAAGAATAAAAGACCATAAGAACATGTGACTGGCTTAAGGAAGTGTCATTGTCCAGTTACCGAAACTGCTGTTTTAGGGTGAAAACTGACCCCAAGACTTCCTCATTTCACACCACAGAAATAACTCATTTGGTAATGCTGAAGTATACATCAATGAGATTATAAAAGCCAAAATCCATACCTTGTTCCAAGCATAAGGATTATATTCCAGAGTGGCACCGTCATCTTGGATCTGTGAATAACCAGAGAGAAGGGATAACACACATTATTTAAAGCATTTATGCTTTTAAATATTTTAATAAAGTTAACATCAGTACAGACATAAAAAAAAAAAAAAGGTGTTGTAAAATCTGACCAGGAAAGGACCGTGTTCTGTGAGCAAACCATCTAAGGAGCTGCATCCTGGTCCTCCGTTTAGCCACAGAACAACCGGACTATTGGCCGGATCTTTCTGAGACTCAACAAACCTGAACAACAGGAACACAATAATGATGGGGCAGTTACATATGGCAATTTTCAAAACTATTCTTAGGGTCATTTAAATGAAAGTGAAAGTCAGACAGTCCAGCTTACCAGTAGTGTAGGTGTTTGTTGTCTGCCACATTGAGGTATCCAGAATAATGCTTGAAGCTGGGCTGTTTTGAAAGTCCAGGAAGATATTTGATCTCATCTGCATCTGGAGCCCCAGAAACCTCCAGCACCCCCAGCAGCAAACACACCAGCACAAGATGCATCTGAAACACAGAAAACACCACAGTTACTGATTTAACCCTCTAATAGAAAAGAGAACTCGTCAATGATAATAATCTGAAGCAAACAGGTCACCAAAATGATATAACCCCTCATCTAACTCAGAGCACTAACCAGGAAACTGAGGGGTTATCCTATAATGACGGTGGAAACCTGACGCATGGACGGATATTATTCAGCAAAAGAAAGATTACAACGGTTCACAGTGTTGTTTTATTAGTCTTACCTTTCCAGGTGCGGGAACAAAAATGTTTATCAGCTAGTAAATTGTTTAAATAGTCCCAACAATTCATGTGACTTCAACTTTCCCGTGATGAAGTCACATGATGTTTTTCGTCCACGGTGTCAAAATAAAAGTGCACAACATTTAAATGGTCAAATATTCTAAAAACAAAGAAATCAACCTATAAATAAAGAATTATTTATATTTTCATGCTCATATTGAGGCCAGCACTGGAAATACATTATAAAACACTTTTTAGTGCTAATTTTGTGAAGGTAATGCAACGATAAAAAAGGTTTACTATTCATACTTTAATTTTCAAGACACTATGTGCTTCTAAATGTATTGTTTTTATTTTTTTATTTGTAAGTCGGTCTAAATAGAAACAAAGGACTTTTTAAAAAGACAATTATTTGCATCGGCGGTTTACAAAGGAACTTTAGAACTGGTACTTTTATTTTGGAAACAGCGCCATCTACACAGTCTCTAAGCAACTCGCATTTCCGCACAGGATCACCGCACGGTTGCGGCAGTTTTGCAAGCGGGACTTTCGTTGTAATTGTTCGCAGTTCGCACAAACAGGACGCCGCGAGAAAATCGCCGGATAGTTTCCAGGTTCTCATGGTAACGGTAAGAGTTTGCTTCCATGATCTGACAAAACTTTTCTCAGGAATCGAAAATTCTAGAGCGCCATCTGCATTCATTGTTATAAATGTAAGCTAGCTCGTTAGCTGCCCTGTTAGTCGAAGCATCGATTGTTCTTTTTGAATGGTGAAAGCCGTAAATGTCGTTTCGGTAGTAAGAATACAACGTTTAAATCGTTCAACTCGAACATGAACGCACACGATTGAAAAAAAAAAAAACCCGAATTCAAAGCTGCAGAGCATCTACTCGCGGAGCAACATGGCGCCTGATCGAATCCCACACTAGACGAAGTGTGCGCGGTTTTCCCTACAGCTTTTAAAAGGACGGAATATGCACGATATGCATCTTTTTTCCACAGGAGTACGCGGTCTTTGTCGTTTGCAGCAACATTTGCGCGTTCTTTTACACGGTTTGATTTCGCGTGACGTCACGACACGGTCACAAAATGTCGGAAAGGTTGTTGTGGCGCCGACGAGGATTTTATGCTGTCCATTTTTCACTTGTTGCCAGTTTTCACGGTCTCTGCCTTTTTGAATAATAAAAAGTGGTGGAAATATGACAATCGAGGATGAGACAGTTTAACAGATTATTAAAATACTAAGTCGCACGTAAGTCTATAGTAGCAGTTTGTTTCGACTCATTGAACAATGTGAGACAGTAAGAACAGGTGTGTTTTACAGGCCATACTTCATGAATGTGGAATATTTAAGCATTAATATATTATAAGTAATAGAGTGCCAAAATACTGAATCATAAGAAATTTTTTTTTTATTAAGCTCATATCTGACCTTTTATTTTTTGTCCAATGCCTGTTCATCAAAACATATCATTCTAACACTAAGATACATTAAACATGTAAAGAATACTGTTTTGATAATTTTATTTGTATTGACTTTAGTTTGAAGTTTTATAACATTTGAACTCACCCTGTGAAATTTGTCATAAGAAATGCTGTCATAACTTTCCTACAGAACTTTTAATTATTTTGGTATACACTTAGGCCTACTGTCTCTAATTTTTGAGAGTACAGTACATAGTATATATATAATATCTTGTAATCTGATAATATAATCCAAAATTAATGTTTCCACTCTCCATTATTGGCAGTTGATGTTCTTGAGGTAGAGTCATCTGAAAAAGTGCAAAATCATTTAGGTGGAGCGACCAGCATTCATCTGGTAAGGTGTTGAGCAGCTTTGGAAACTCAGGGTATGATATCGTGTTTTGTAATTTACCAAAATGTCACCAGAATGCCAAAATGGACCACAAAGTCTACAGCATCTGTGAGCTCTTACCGTCCAACTACTATGACGAAAACATGCACAGTAACAAGCGGGCCAAGAAACTGACACGATTGCTTTCGGATGTGCGTTGTAGTGGAAAATTTGGTCAAAAAGCAAATATTTGATGATACTCCTTGAGCCATGATGTCCAGTGTCCACAGTGTTTTTGTTGACCTACTGACTCTGTTGTGGATACCGATGCTAGCAAATTTTAAAACTTTGGACCACCTGCAAGAAATCTTTGGGGAGCATTTTATGTTTATCCCCAAGAACAAGCCTATTCAAGATTTGATGTTATCTTCAACGTCAAGCTCGCATATTTTCCGCTGCGTGCTCTGTGGAAACCCGTTTGTGGTCTGTTCTTCCAACAGGTTTTCCTGTCGTCGTCACCCACAGTCTTTCATCAAATACTTGAGAAATGTTTCATTTAAAAAGGCAAGCTGAGGAGCATCTTTGCATGAGAACGTTGCAGACTTGAAGTGCAAAATCCAAGGACTCCTGCGATCAAGGCCTCACTAAGCCAAAAAGTTATTTTATTTTCAGCATTTTATTTGGTGTAAATGACCGTAAAGTGTTCATGTCAATTGATCAGGCGGCAAAATACTGAACGTGAATTAAACTGTACTTAGAAATTCTACTTGTTGTGAAGTTTCTCAAGTTTGTCTTTAAAGTCAACATGAAACTACATTGGCGAGTATTTTAGAATGAAACGGGATATTCAATTAGAAAATTAATAGTGTTCAAATCAATCAATCTACATTCAGATATTAAGATGTTTAAGAAAGTAAATCTGGTTGATTTTGATTTCATGTTGTCTTCTGCGGTGTTTTTTTTTACTTTGCCCAGTCATTTTACCTCTGGAATCTCTCTTTTTTTTACATGTCGATGCATCGTCAATTTCAAGACCTTGGGGGAAATATAGCTAATCAAATAGTCTTGTAACTAAAATCAACTGCAAGCGTTCCTTGAAAACGGGCCGTTGAACCTAAAGCTCATAGAGGCATGTCGCACAGAAGAAGCCGGAGTAGTACGCCACCCTTGTACACCACCAACAGCAATGACCCTCGTGACCTGGAGCGAAGGATTTTTGTCGGAAATTTGCCCACAGCACACATGGCGAAGAAGGACATGGAGGATCTGTTCAGGCCATATGGGAAAATACAGGGTTAGTAGCGTACAAATTCAAAGCCATTTTAGACGTTTCGGAAAATTTCATAGTGTTCGCTGCAGTTTTAACTGGTTTAACTACAGTTCTTTAGACTTCGGTCTAAAGGCTTTGGTTGCGATTTGCAAAAAGCAAGGGAAGCTTAGGCCAAAAATCCACCAAAAAGCGTCTTTTTGCGTAAAACGAAAATGATTGTTCCCTTTTCCAGCTTTGTCCCTGTTTCGTGGGTATGGATTTGTGCAGTTTGAGCGAGTGGAGGATGCTGAGGCCGCTAAAGCCGGACATAACGGCCGAATTTATAGAGGTTATAAACTAGGTAAGGTCTGATTTGGTATTATTAAACACTGGAGTGATTTGGGGAGTTGTTAAATCGTTTTAAGTTTTAGCTTAAGAGAAATAAATCAAAGGACCAATTAATTGTATTACTGTAATAACTCCAATATGGTGAATCTAATAAAGCCAAACTTTACCTTAAATATGTTCCGTATGTAAATTGCATATTTAAGTAGGGATGGGCGATATACCAATAAGAATTAGTCTAACGATAAAGTCTAGTTGTTGACATATTTCTGTGTGTGACAGTGCGGAGCAACATCGTGGAAGGCAGACGTGAAATTGAGGATATATCTTTAAATGATGAGCTCGAGCTCCTTTTACAATCTGTAACTGTTTGGTCAGGGCTGTACAGTGCACAAAAAATCAGCCTGAATAAATGTAGTACAGTATGTGTGCGATAGAGTTTTGCATGTGTATGAGCCTGTTTACAAACCTGTTGTCCAACAAATATTTTATTGGCATGCTTTTTCTCCAAATTAACTTAACATAGTCGAGTGTTTGAAATACTTTTTGTGACCAGACGTGATTTCATATTACAGAATGACAGTATTATATACAGTGATAAAGGCTATGTCGATTAGCATTGCATTATAAATATACTTTCCTTATAAAAATAGACAAGATTGAAGAACACAGATAAACCATATTTTGTGCAATCGTATGTTTATTGTCTTCAAGTTTCATCAGTTAAAATTTCTATCTCCGTTGTGCGTTTTATTCAGCGATAACTGGATACCTTCATGGAGCGTCGTCAGTAGTATTACTTCTGCTGTGGATATGTGTAGTTTCTGCACAAGGGCGCCCTTCGGCTTCCAGTATGAATTAAACAGTCATTGCATTACGCGTGTACTCCTCAGTAATTCTCACAACACCCTATTTGGGGTAAAAATAGGAAAGATAATACTTTTCTCTAAAGAAACAGGATTCCCTGAATTATCGTCATTGATATTATCGCAATAAATACCAGAAATATCGTGATATATTTTTAAGCCCATATCGCCCATCCCTATATTTAAGTTTATATTTTTTTCTTTAAGCATTCGGTCTTGAGTTTTTGTACATGTAAAGGTATAAATAGGCTATAAATCCAAAGCAACGTTTTACAAATAGGTTATATATTGGTGTCCTATGACATTTTGAAGTGAATTAATATGCAGATCCCATGTTTTGCAAATTCACCTTTTCTTTTTGACTGCTGCAATTATAATCTTCTTGACTGTATAATTAACATAATAGTCTCTGAATTTTGATGGCATTTGATTTGCTAATGCTATAATTTGTACTTTTTAAATACTCTTATTTGTCCAAAGTGGCAGTTATTGTTAGTGTTCTAATAAGGTCTAATTTGAGGTGTTTAATGTTTACACCTCAAATTAGAATTCAAAAAATTCTAGCAAAATAATCTGACAATGGGGTAAACAAAATAATCTCATTTCAAACCGAAAACAAGATTATTTTTCTTACACCATTGTCAGATTATTTTGCTAAAATCTTTAGATATCTGGGCTGGAAACAAGACGAAATAAAATCTACGTAAGAAAAGCATTTTTTTGCAGTGAAGATCTTTTGCTGCTCTCTCCCCATCATTGTAGTACTTAATTTTCGACTGCCATTGAAATTTTGGAAATGCTTACGATTTAGACACAACTTGTCTCTTTTCATCTGATGCAGAATGTCAAATGTTCATCCTCTGAGTAAAAAAACTCGTTTGGCTCTGAAATATCTGTCTTTTGTCATATTGAATGTTTGGATTGGTTTATTTGCAGAAGTAAATATGGCAGCGGAGAGACGTCAGAATAAAGCCAGGTCAAGCCCTCCACGCAGGTAAAGTATCGCTGGGATTTTTGCTAATGAAGATGACCTCTATCGAGAATTTTGGTAAACATTTTTCCCTCCACAATGGAATTCATCGAACGTTCTAATCAACATCAATATTGTCGAGTGCGCAAAAACGGTTCGGTCTATATTTCACGTGGCTCTTCGCTTTTTAGTTTGTTCTATTTATTTTCTTTCTCTTTTCCTCACTTTTAGTTGTGTCAGAATTAACTGAAATAAAGTTGAAAGGGTCATTTGAGTACGTTTCCCTTGGTGTGTCTTTGTCTAAACGGTGTGTTACTCAATCTGTTCACTTACTATGCACGGTTTTCGAAATCGTCCACTGACGGTCGCTGCTTCCTGCTGGAGTCTTCTTCGACACTCCAGTTAACACTTCAGAAGTTTGTTTAATAGCATTAAAACATTACCAAAAACCCAATTATTTCATGTACTCAAGTGAAATGGAAACAATTCAAACTAATTTAAGCAGTTCATTCAATTGTTGGATGTTTTATTTATTTTTGGAGGTTGGTGTTTGTCTTTCCAGTCAACTCATGGTCACCACCTCAGTTTTAAAAGAAAATGAGACTAATTATTTTGCGGTCGTGGAACAGTGCGGTTCATTGCGTTGGTTTATCTTAAAGCAGTTTTAAAATTAAAAAATTGTTGCTTGCTTAAAAAAATTATAATGCTGACAAAATGTAATAAGTGCATTTTTATCCTGAAACCTGCTGTTCATTTTTCTTAAATTTGACTTTTGGACCCTGGTTTTCATGGTTACTTCAAAAGATAATGTTCGACATCTTTACCATGACATTCATTTTTGGAGAGCTATATTCGGAGTTCGCAAAGGTACGTTTTATAAGAGAAATGACGTGAATTTTGCAACCGGTAAGATTATTTTTCGGCGCTACCCTATCATGTCTGTGGTCTCTGGCAAAAGGACTCTAAAACGAACTCTGAAAGCACTTAATTGATTTTCTGGTAAAAATAATTTACATTTGCGTACAGTGTTCTTTGTTTTTACAATCTCACTAACATAATGTCTTTTAATTACTTGATGGTAAAATTCTCTCAGTGAGTTGTCTAATAGAGCTGTTTAAGTGTTTAGTTGTCATGTGTTGATTGAGTGCATTTTGTCTGTTCAGGCCAGCCAGCTCTTACGGGGACAGTCGAGAGCCCCGTCCCCGTTCTCGGTCCCCAGTGCATGGGCGAGATTCTCGAGACCACCGTGACAGTCGAGAGATGAGGAGTGATAGCCGTGAGCAGCGTCCCGGTCCACCTCGGGAGCATGATGCTAGAGGGCCGCCCGATGAGCGATACAAGGGGTCAGAGAGCAGGGAGAAAGATCCTTCCTACAGGTGCACTACAATGCATTTGAGCTGTTTTGTAGTTGTGCATTTATAGCTCGTTGTCCTGTTGTAACATCTTCTAAACAACATTACTGTGCTTCCACAGAGATGAAGGGTATGATCGTTATTACCGTGGAGAGTATGACCATTATCGGAAGAAAGAGGAGCCGTACCCAGAGCGCTACAGGGAACCCTGGAACGGCAGGAGAGAGTCGGAGGGTTGGTTGAATTGTTTACAACCAGAAAATAAAGCGGATTTATTTCATAAAGAAAATGAATCCTAATTTTTAGATCAATTTTTTTTGCATCGTGACCAGGGTTATTTTAGTTAATTAAATTCACTTAAAATTTTTTATTTATTTTCATAAAATAAAATGTTAACCGAAATAAAAAAACTTAATTTAATTTTTCCTAGTTGCAATATTTAATTTTGTTTAGTTTAACTTGAAGTACAAAAATAACTAAAACGAAATAAATTAATAAAATAAAATATATATATAGACATTTTAAAACCATTACAGGGTTTTTCCTGGGTCAAAAAAGGTCTTTGGTGGTGGCTGACGGTCATCCACACACACAGTAAAAAGTACCCTCCCCACGTGATCTGCAAACCCAGTACTGACCATTACTAAAATAAATGCAAAGAAACCGTTTGTGATTTTTAATTATATTTATTCATGATAGAAAAAACAGCCACTGTCAGGGAATATAATAAAACTGGCTTTCATATTTTTGTAAGATAGGATCCTTCTTTGCTAGACCTCACAATTATAATTATATCAATATTCAAAAAGCACTTAAAAGTAGCATTAAAAATTTTATATTTAACTAGTAGTCTAATTTTCTAACATACATCCGAATAAAATTAGCAGCTGGCTAACAAATTGCTTTGTGGCTGGTTTCACTGTCATATAAATAACCTGAAATTAGGCTACTGTGGATTATTAAGGCTAAATATTTTTTATTATTGTTAAGTTTAAATCTTTTTTATTAAGTGTTAGTTTTTTTAAATGTATTGTTTTTGTTAGTTGCATGTGCGGCACGCTTGTTAGAGAAGATGGATACTTTTTTTTTTTTTTTTTTTTTTTCAGTTAAAAAAAATCTCGGAATGCGTCATGGATTCAGTCTTCTGACCTTTTACTATCATGTCAGTTGATTTCGAGGGAGGGAGAGGAAAGACAGTTAGGGCTTGTTTACACCTGGTCACTTTGTGTTTTGTCGGATCGGAAATCCATCTGATTTGTTACTTTTGGCCACATAAAAAAACAGATAAATCAGATCTTGAATTAGGCCTACCGCACTATCACAAAGAAATCAACAGATATGCGCTGCATTTTATTCATCATCAGCCAATTAAAAGATCGAAGATTGCAACAGGAGAGAGCGGCATCCGCACTGGAAAGATTACTTTACTTTCAGTTTCATTCACGGCAGTTTGCGCGTCGGCTTGCTGGCTGTATCCGTGGCCATGCGTGTAGCATTAGCGCTGTCATATCTGACTATTGCATGTCATATAGCCTATAACGCGCTCACATGTTTGTTTTTTAACATTTTGGGAGGAGTAAAATATACATATGTGGTTTCAGATGCAAAAAAAAAAGCAGATGCATTTACATGTATCCAGTTTCGTCTGGAATGCGTCTCAGACATAAGTGGTTTGAGGGGTCGGATTTAAATCCGTTTCGAAAGCGTTTCGAATTCGGAGGACTAGTCTTTTCACGAACGGATAGCTGTCTGACCAGAGAAAATGCATGAAGTGAGCAGGTGTAAACAGGCCCAGAGAGAGTGCGCGGGGAAGGACTCTGCTCTCTCTCCCTCAGTTAACATGTGCGCTATCACAAGTGTGCAGTCATTTACATCACTCAGAAATCACATGAACCGATCAAATACGGCTTTGGCGGGACAAATTAATTCTGGCGGGCGCCAAAAAATTGGAAAAACCCTGCAATAATAATGTGACAAACAATTACTAAAACTAACTGCTATAGTGAAAACTGAACATTTAAAATGAAAATATAAAACTGTTATATCAAGGATACTAAAATAACAACTAACATCACAATGCACAATTTTTTTTTTTTTTTTTATGCAAACAAACATACTATTTACAGGTGACAAATCAAATACAAAATAACCAAAGTAAATAAAACATACATGACAGCCAACGTGATTTGTGTGAGTGGATATGAGTGTGTGTGTGCATATAGTGTGTGAGTGTGACTGGGTATTGGGGGTGGGGGTATATAAACAACAAATAAATAAGTAAAGTACAACAGACATAACAGTAAAAAGAAAACAATAGTAATGATGACAGTAGTAATAATAATAGCATTCATAACAAAAATTAGAGGATGGAGGGTGAGGAAGGTGATAGTAGCAGCAATAATATTAATAAATAAATAAATAAAACTAAAATAATAGTAATTGACTCAATTAGTCAGAAATGAGGGGAAAGTTGGAAGATCAGGAAGAAGACAAATAGTAATAATGATAGGAATAGTAGTGGTAATGATGAAATAATAATAATAATAATAAAGCTATAGAGAGTAAGATATTGTAAGGCTGCCTCTGGGCCCTCTGTGAACAAGGCATAAATTAGGCCCAAAACGAGCCATCAAGGAGAGGTGCTGCAGGGCACAAGGCCCAAAGTCCCACCCCTGGCCGCCACTCACATGCCACGCTTACCCTACGCTACATATGTATGTATATGTATTGTTGAGTGTATAATGCATTAAAAAAGCGTGACGTGCAGCGTGGAGCCAGCCCAGTGCAAAGTCCAGGCCCCCATGCTCACGTCCCACTTACCCTGTGTGTGTCTAATATACATATGCATTTTTCTTTCCCTTTCTTTTTTCCTTCTCCCTTCTTCCCTTGATTGTTTTACAATAGATGTGTGTATATCGTCTAGTGATGCATTAAAAAAGCAAGGTATGTAGTGTTGAACCTGCCACAATGCACAAATTAAAAAAATCCCTAAAATATTGCAATAAAAAAAAAAAATGTTCCCCTTATTTTGGTGATAACACCGACATGTTCTCTATGGAGTTTCTCCCAAGTATATTTGTGGTAGCGCTAATGTTCTAACAGTCATGGTCAGCAGCATTGATAATTCAGTTGGGTTAGTTTAAAGCGAACCAAAGTTTCACATGCACACAGTTTTGGTCATAGAGGGAACAGAGGAGGAGTATATGTGAAAACTTCTTGGTTCTGAATTTACAGAGGAGCGGGTGCGTCCTGAAGAGCGCCGGAGAAATGAACTTTACCGGCAATATTATGAAGAGCTGCAGAGGCGCATTGATGCTGAGAGACCGGTGGACTGTTCCGTCATAGTCGTCAACAAGCTGCAAAAGTGAGTCCTTTGACTATGTTCTTGAAGACTGATTAAAACATCAGTTGTTTTCTTGTAGAACCAGTTACATTTTCTGTTCTGTGTTTTCGTGCAGGGAATATGCCGAGACGGTGGGCAGGAAGGTTCGGGATCTGGGTATGGTGGTGGATCTCATCTTCCTGAATACAGAAGTGTCATTGACCCAAGCTCTGGAGGATGTGAGTCGGGCTCGTACGCCTTTTGCCATCATCATCACCCAGCAGCACCAAGTACACCGTTCCTGTACAGTCAACATCCTCTTTGGGACTCCACAAGGTGTGTGTCCTTCCACAAAGAGTTGATCATTTAAGCCAGTTTACTTCCTCATCAGATATAAGCTGGGAAAATCCAATGCAATTAAACACCACAACTACTCAAAACCAGCCCAGTGTTGATATGAGATTGCAGTACAATATTTCAGATGTTCACACAGCACATATACAGGTGCTGGTCATATAATTAGAATATCAAAGTTGATTTATTTCACTAATTCCATTCAAAAAGTGAAACTTGTATAATGTATACATTCCACACAGACTGATATATTTCAAGTGTTTATTTATTTTAATCTTGATTATATCTGACAACTAATGAAAACCCCAAATTCAGTATCTCAGAAAATTAGAATATTACTTAAGACCAATACAAAGAAAGGATTTTTAGAAATCTTGGCCAACTGAAAAGTATGAACATGAAAAGTATGAGCATGTACAGCACTCAATACTTAGTTGGGGCTCCTTTTGCCTGAATTACTGCAGCAATGCAGCGTGGCATGGAGTCGATCAGTGTGGCACTGCACAGGTGTTATGAGAGCCCAGGTTGCTCTGATAGTGGCCTTCAGCTCTTCTGCATTGTTGGGTCTGGCATATCGCATCTTCCTCTTCACAATACCCCATAGATTTTCTGTGGGGTTAAGGTCAGGCGTGTTTGCTGGCCAATTAAGAACAGGGATACCATGGTCCTTAAACCAGGTACTGGTAGCTTTGGCACTGTGTGCAGGTGCCAAGTCCTGTTGGAAAATGAAATCTGCATCTCCATAAAGTTGGTCAGCAGCAGGAAGCATGCAGTGCTCTAAAACTTCCTGGTATACGGCTGTGTTGACCTTGGACCTCAGAAAACACAGTGGACCAACACCAGCAGATGACATGGCACCCCAAACCATCACTGACTGTGGAAACTTTACACTGGACCTCAAGCAACGTAGATTCTGTGCCTCTCCTCTCTTCCTCCAGACTCTGGGACCCTGATTTCCAAAGGAAATGCAAAATTTACTTTCATCAGAGAACATTACTTTGGACCACTCAGCAGCAATCCAGTCCTTTTTGTCTTTAGCCCAGGCGAGACGCTTCTGACGCTCTGTTGTTCAAGAGTGGCTTGACAAGGAATGCGACAGCTGAAACCCATGTCTTGCATACGTCTGTGCGTAGTGGTTCTTGAAGCACTGACTCCAGCTGCAGTCCACTCTTTGTGAATCTCCCCCACATTTTTTAATGGGTTTTGTTTCACAATCCTCTCCAGGGTGCGGTTATCCCTATTGCTTGTACACTTTTTTTCTACCACATCTTTTCCTTCCCTTCGCCTCTCTATTAATGTGCTTGGACACAGAGCTCTGTGAACAGCCAGCCTCTTTTGCAATGACCTTTTGTGCCTTGCCCTCCTTGTGCAAGGTGTCAATGGTCGTCTTTTGGACAACTGTCAAGTCAGCAGTCTTCCCCATGATTGTGTAGCCTACAGAACTAGACTGAGAGACCATTTAAAGGCCTTTGCAGATGTTTTGAGTTAATTAGCTGATTAGAGTGTGGCACCAGGTGTCTTCAATATTGAACCTTTTCACAATATTCTAATTTTCTGAGATACTGAATTTGGGGTTTTCATTAGTTGTCACTTATAATCATCAAAATTAAAAGAAATAAACACTTGAAATATCAGTCTGTGTATATATATATAAGCTATAATCAACATTTTAGATGAGCACAGCATACTCTTTTTGCAGAGCACAGGAACATGCCCATGCAGGATGCCATGGTGCTGGTGGCCCACAACTTTGACTCCTTTAAAGTTGAACACCGTGCTAAAGAAAGGGATGAGATTGCAACGAAGGCGGCCAAGATGGCAGATGAGGTGTTGATGAGGGAACCTGACAGAGAGGGTCACCCTGCCTCCCTTCTGACCCACGTCACACTGCTGTCCGAGGGCAGGTAGGTCAACAAATACTAGCATTCAAAAGTTTGTAGTCTAAGATTTTTTTTTTTAAGGTAAATCTGCGTTTATTTGATCAAATGCATTAAAATGCTTAAATATTATAACAATTTAAGTGTTTTCTATGTGAATATTTTAAAATGTAATTTATTCCTGTGATGCAAAGATACATTTACAGCATCATTATGGGCTGTGCAGCCCTCAGGAATGGTTTTTAAAAAAGCGCAGCACAGAATGCACGTTGCCATCAAATAAAATAGTTGACATGCCAACCATAGATAGAGATATATAGATATATACACACACACACACACACACGTAGATGCTTCATTAGCGACTTTCTATGGGCCACGATATGTATGCCATCCGCCACTTTTGGAACGGTCTGCGAACCCTCGAGCGCAAGTTGACTGTTATAGCAAGTTAACTTGCTGTGTAGCAAGTTATACGCATGTATATCTTTTAATATTCATTGATTATATTGAATGACGTCAAGTTGACTGTTTCAAAATGGTGGACATGTCAATGTATCTGGAGCGGTTGATTGTGGAATCTATACATATCTATGATTCCAACTTCCCACTGTTTTGTAACTGATGTTGATGAGCGACGTGGCATGTAAAAGTTGAATTTCTTTTAACTTAACTGTGTCTTAAATACACTGCAAAAAACGTGAGACGCGAGCCCAACGGTCATACACGTCCATCTAGCGTGTGCTTAGACAACAATGGAAAAGTAGTACATTCGAATGGAAAAACATTCTGTATAAACAGATCCTTACTCCAGTCTTCAGTGTCACATGATCCTTCAGAAATCATTCTAATATGCTTATTTGCTGCTTAAACTGTTTTTATTTATTAATTTTTTTACCAATGTTAAAGTTTTTTTTTCCACTTATGAATACAAAGTTCAAAAGAACATCATTTATTTGAAATAGAAATCTTTTGTAACATTATAAATGCCTTTGTCACTTCTGATCAATTTAATGCAGCCTTGCTAAATAAAAGCATAAAATATTACTAACTTAGGACTGTTAACAATTTTTTTGTAATGTGTTTGCGTTTACTTAATAGCTAGAAAGTATTTTACACTGTTCACTTAAGATTACATGCCATGTTTTCATTTCTGTTAATTCAGATATGGATTTTTTTTTTTTTTTACATGACTTCAGTAGCATTGTTTTTTGCTACGTTATCGAAATTAGCATTGAAACTCGGGATAATTAACTGGTGTTAAGTGTCAAATATAATGGATCGTCTTTGCATCTCCTCAGGTTTATGACTCCAGATGAGTTGGCCAGGTTAATTGACTATCTGAGAGACAAACGTGATCGTCTTGTCCGAGGCAGTACTGACACCGGTAACTCCATTAGGTGTTTTAAACTCAATGTTGTATTACGCTTTACCCATCAAGCCTGACCCTTCACTGTTTTTATTCTCTCTAGTCGCACACCCTCCACCAGCGACCCTCGAGCCGTCTCAGCCTACACAGCCTTTATCTGCTCCAGCTCAGCCCGCATACACCAGCCTGCCCCTTCATTCCACCCACCTGACCCCTGCGTCTGCCCCCACCGCTGCCAACCAACAGCAGGAGCTCCAGGCTAAGATCCTCAGCATCTTCAACAGCGGCAGCGGCACATCTTCAATGTCCAGTCCCGCTCCAGCGCCCCTATTGCAGGGTTACTCTTCCAGCCTCGGCCCTCAGACCGCCGGACTCCAGTCCTCTCACGCCGCCACCGGCATGCCCAAAATCGCTGCCGTCCAGCCGCAGAGCAGCATGATGAACCCTCGGCCTGCCCTGAGGCCTCCTGGCGCTCGTATGGCCGGGCCGACAGGCGCCCTGAGACCAGCGGTCACCACAGGCACTGGCATCAACTTTGACAACCCCAGCGTGCAGAAAGCCTTGGATACGCTCATCCAGAGCGGACCCATTAACCACTTGGTGAATATGGGACCTGTGGGTCAAGGGACCCGGTCAGCACAGGGAATGGGCCAAAGCATGGATCCATCGCCCATGTCCCATTATTCCCGCCATTACTGAAATGAAGAGATCTCTAAATCGAGAAGTCGGCATTGCTCTGAATTATCATAAATTATAATTTTTTGCTCATTATGTAATTTGTGATAAAAAACGAGTTTTCTGTGAAGTCATAGTTTTCTGGTTTTACGGTTTATTTTATTTTTTACTCCTAATGTGTTAGAAGAAACCGTTACAGAGCATGATTGATTGTTTAATGCATCAATAAATGAATTTCTGTTGTTTTATATGGAATTGGTGCATTGTATTTACCAGCCAACTTCAGACTTAATAAATTCATTTTTAGATAAAGATTTTTTTTTCTGGCTTGAATTTGTTTTTCCAGAGTAGTTGTCATACCTATAAAGGCTGGAATAAAAAAACAGATTTTTCCCCAATTTGCAGTCTGGATGCAAAGTTGTGGAAAGTCAAAGGCAGTCTACAGATTTTGGGCAGTTGAAGCGGACACACAGAAAGTCATGTAGTGTATGATGGGCAGATTGTTTTTTTTAAGCTTCAGACATGTTTGATATTTTGAACTGATTTTAAAACTGATTTTAATTTGTCATGCATCTACTGCATTCTTAGAATATAGCTTTATTGCTACTGATGGTTCCATGATGAACTTTTAACCCACTCCTGCACCCACTCATCTGTAAATTCAGAACCAAACACTTAAACCCCACCACTGGAAATTATGCAAACTTCCTCTGCACTCTTAAAAATAAAGGTTCTTTATTGGCATTGATGGTTCCATAAAGAACCTTTAACGTCTATGGAATCTTTCAATTCCACAAATGGTTCTTTATAGTTGGTTAAAAGGATAGTTCACCCAAAAAAAAATGGTTAACTGTTACTGAAAGGTGCTTTGAGAAACCAATTTTTTTTTCTCTATTGTATTGCTGCAAAAACTTTTAAGTTATTTTATTTTTAAGTGTAGCAACAAGGCGCATGTTGAGTGTTCAGAACAACTTAAGCTTAGTAACAAGTTTTTCTTTGCAGCATTTTTCTAATTTGCGAGTGTATGCTGCTTAGTGTTTTAAAATCTGTTAAAATTAAGTAGTGTATTTCAGCCTTAATTGATGGGATAAAGCATGTTCTTCCATGTCAACCAGTTTTTGCTTAGTATTCATGCTGCAGAAATATCATGCCATACTGTGCATGCAATACCCAAGACGACATGCTATATTTTCCAAAATGTATCATATAAAACAGCACACTGCGCTGGAAACCCAACTCTTAGTGAAATATCAATTGCTCCAAAATCCTGCTCCACATAACGTTATATTGAATGGCTGTGATTGATTGGCATTGTACACCATTTTCACTTTTAGTATAGACACATTTTTTTTGTTGCTGGTTATGCCTGGTTTACATTAAATGCCAAATTCAACCTTGTTGTTTAAAGGTAACCAAAAACAGGCAACATTAATTAAAACACTATACTAGAATGTGAATCTGTATAAACTATTTAGTTCACAAAGGAAAATCTCAACACTTACCATCTCTGCTCCAAAATCCAGCCACAAACGCTCTTTAGGAAGGCCAGAGGACTAATGAGCTGATGATATTAATCAGGTGTGTACTATATAAATGACATCCAAAATGTGGTGTGTTGAAGAATCTCAGGAGCAGGATTGAAATTTTGAGCCTTCGAAAACCTGCTCGGAATGAAGACTCGATCATATAATCCGTAATAAAATGGTATTAGTTTATTGCATTTTGTGCTGACAAATCTATAAAATGGAATGGGAGTTTTGCAGAAGCCATAGAGATAAAGCATTTGAAATGTAAGATAAAACTACATTATTTTCTTTATGAACCATGAAACACAATAGATAATACTCATTATTTATCTTTTTAAAATATTCAACTTACACTGACACAAAAAATAAACACCTTAACACTAACTAGTTCTGCTATATTTACAGGACCCACCTCCACCCTTGCCTGTGGTCCCAGATCTGCTGTGTGTATGTCACTGCACACACACACACACAACTGAAAAAAAACACAGGAACACA
>JALXFT010003868.1:0-47500 GCA_023376895.1 Aspiorhynchus laticeps
CAGAAAATATAGATATATTATTACACTCATTCTGTACACATAACAGGCGGAAAGATGCTGATAACTTTACATTATTTAAAGCTATTTCTATTTGTTAAGACATTGATATATAAACTGTTATAGTCAAGTAAGCTTAATTCATAACGCTTCTTCTGTGCGCTCCTCTATTCTGTCCGGGTTTGCTCATCTTTCTCCATGTTTCTTTGACAAATCGATGTGAATTAACCACGGCCACTTATTTACATTTCGCGGTATGCACTAAATAAAAAAAATCTGTTACGGTTGATATTTTATTTCGCGGTAACGATATACACCGTCATACTGCCCAGCACTAGTTATTTATTTGTATAGCGGTTGTCATAATACATATTGTTTCAAAGCAGCTTTACAGAAAATGCATGTTTCAGTGATTACAAAAGCTGTTGTTTGGTTTCTGTGGAACATCATAACAGTTTCTGAATAATTAGTAGTTCATCTGTCAAGCTCAAAAATACAAAATAGCACAGTAACCCTATAGACAGCTCTGCAGAATCCTTAAATTCAATCAGAATTCATGAAACCATGTTTAAACCTGCTAATTTTTCTCCTTGTTCAGTGCAAAAAATGCATACGTCAGAATGCACAATAAATGTCTGAGTGTAATGTGAGGTGCATTAGTTTTAATTGCAGTATACGTTTTTATTCTATTCTGCTCTGTTGTTGTTTTAATACTTTGTAAATGTTCATACCTTTTAATTTTTCGTTACAGTCCTCACAGAATGGATACATCAATGATAACAGGTAAGACACAAACCTGCCGTAACTGATCTCCACTGCTAGTTAATGCACAACTTTACATCTACACTTTAATCCAGTTGTGTTTTACAAATGAGACATTCCTCCAAAAACCACTGGTTTGGTTTTAAAGACAAAACTGTGCATGATTAGACATTAAGTCATTATATTATATTTTTTACGTTTTATTTTGTTTGTTGTAAAGTGTGATGCTATCACAGTACCATAGTAAAAATCACAGTACTTTTTTGTAAGACAAGGTTCAACAATAAGGACTTTTTTTCTGCTAATCTTTTTTTTTTTTTTTCTAATCTGACTTTTATTTATTTTTTCATTAAATTGTCTTTACAAAGCAGCTCAGTGCTGGAAAACGGTGTTATAATTTAAAAAGTTAAACTAATTATTTTAAATCTATATTTTAAATCAATATTTTTATTATTTTAAGTTTTTGAGAATTGCTGATCTAACTAATGATGGAATACAGTGTTACAATTTAACATAATTAATGTTCAAGTATCAATTTAATGTTCAAATGTTTTCAATATCTATTTTTAGCAAGATTTCTATTGTTTTATTAAGTTATCTTAGTTAAGTTAGCTGAAAAACACTGTTATAATTTAACAATTTAATGTTTTTTTTTTAATTAATTATTTATGGTTATGATTGTGATTTATGATGATTATTTATTATTTAAAGTTTTTTTTTTTTTTTTTTATCTCTGATGTATCTAATGCTGGAATACAGTTTTACAATGTAACAATTTAACGTTCAACTCTGTTTTAAATATCAGTTTTTAATAAGATTTAAAAAAGATTTTAATTGATGATTTCACAGCTATCACAACTCATTCTCGTCAAAAATCCTTCATCTATGTATCCGTCTGTAGATAATGTAACCTCAGTGACACATTTAAATCATAACAATAGTGATGAATACATCACACAAAAACAAATGCAAAGGATGAAAAGCACATGCATGATCAATGATGATCAGTCCGAATCACAGCAGTCCTTTCTCTAGTACTGTAATGATGTAGAATGAGTGTGGTCCCGACACATGCACACACACACACACACACACACACACACACACACACACACACTCCTCCCTGTAACCCACGGACACTGTTTTCTCCGATGTGACCCTACAGACTGTCCACTGAAGGCTACTCCTCGTCCTCCCAAAAGCGGAGGCAGATTTTTAGGTACAGTCTCTGCTGTGTGTTTTCATGCACTGCGTCTCGGTGGTGAGCGTGTGTTGCTTTGCGTTGGCTCAGTGCACTGTCGGCCCGTGCATGGCTGCTGTGTACTTCAGTCTCTGGAAATGGACCAACATCACTGCACTCTGACATGCAACTGCATTTTGGTGTTGTGTGTGTGTGTTGGAAGAGAGAGAGAGAGAGTAGTAAAAAACTGGTCAGTCACTAGGGGTGGGTGGTATGATCAAAGTCTTATATCACAGTATGAGTCATTATATATAAGGTTATTTATATGTGATGTTATATATATTTCACGATTCAGCGAATAAAAAAAAGTTTATTTTAAATAATCATGTATTTTTGCCTATTTATATATAATCCAATGAAATAAATATTTACAATTAAATATATATGAATAGATTTCATAATAATAAAATGTGTATAATTGTAGTGATATATATATATATAATAAATATATATATAATATATAATAAATTATATTATTATTTAATATATTATTAATTAATATAATAATGAATATTAAATGTGAATAACAATAATATATATTAATATATTAATTAAATGTATATTATTATTGTAATGTATATTATTGTAATTAATAATAATAAAATATTTAATTGTCACTTATTCATTGAATTAATATATTTTAATGTAATTAATAATAATTGTAGCAATGGATACATTTAATAATTTTGTTGTACTAACTATAGTTATTATAATTATTAACATTTACCATTCTTAAAAAAACTATATAAATTGTATGTCTATATTAATGTATATGTATATTAATTAAAATAACTAATTACTTTTAATTGTTTTATAAATTAATATCTATCTGATAAATATATAATAAGTTAACTTAAGTATTAAAATGTTTAAGTATTAATGGCTTGTAATATATAATGTATATAAAAACAGATAGTTCTCTAAATTCTGATTGGATGAGCATTTTCACATTTTCTGTTTCTTGGCAACAGTGCACAACTAATTTGTGCTTCATTTAAGCCCCTTAACCTTTATAGGTCACGTCCTGCTTGTAAATTCACACTATTCTGCGTTTCTTCATCACTTCCACATCTAAATCATGTCCACAAATACAGCTGAATCTACCGTCAGTCTCTATATCCCATCATACCGCCCAGTCCTGCCAGTCGCTATGGTTACAAAACAGGACGTTCTGGATCTGTTGGTTGCTTGCCGTGCTACAACAGTATGACCGATGCCAATGTGTGTGTGTGTGTGTGATGTTTCCTCATGTAATACAATAACGCCAGTGTTGCATTTCTGGAGTGTCTTTCTGCATCTGTGTTGAATGCGTGACGTTACTGCATCATATTCCAGATCTCATCCTCGTGATTATGAAGAGAAATGTGGGAGCGAGTGGATGAAAGAAAGCAAATGTCATGGAGAAGCAGAGTGTTGCGTGTTTGCAGTGAACGCAGCTCTAAAATAGACAAGTGCAGCTGCCGCTTAAAATAGCTCATTCATTAATTACACACACACACCCCACAGATACACACAGATTGCAGGGTTTGTTGGGTTTCCCAGTAGTTTGGGGTTTATTACAGACATTTGTTAGTTCAGTGTTCAAATGTTCACAGGTTCATCTGACAGAAAACACTTCATTATGTTGGTGATTCCCATAAGCAGGAGATCAAACACATTGTGCATCAGAAGACTGATTACAGTGACTGGTACACTGAAAAAAAATTGCGTTTACAGCTCGCAATTTCAGTCAACAGTTCGCTATTCTGAATTTACTGCTCGCATTTCAGCGTTTACATCTCACTATTCTGCATTTACATCTCTATTCTGCATTTACATCTCTATTCTGCATTTACAGCTCGCAATTCTGCATTTACAGCTCGCAATTCAGCGTTTACAGCTCGCAATTCTGCATTTACAGCTCGCAATTCTGAGTTTACAGCTCGCAATTCGAGCGTTTACATGCTTGCAATTCTGCATTTACAGCTCGCATTTCAGCGTTTACATCTCACTATTCTGCATTTACAGCTCGCATTTCAGTGTTTACATCTCAATTCTGCATTTACAGCTCGCAGTTTCAGCGTTTACATCTCAATTCTGCATTTACATCTCAATTCTGCATTTACAGTCTCAATTCTGTAAGTACAGTCAATTTTTGCTGGAGTGGATCTAGATTTACATCTTTTCTTTCTGATAAAAAATCTAATTTGTTGCATTAGATTATAAGCATGAAATGCTTTGTTTCATCACCTTTTTCTGGGAAAACTTGTGTTTATTCCCAGTAGTTTTCAGTTCAGTAGTTTTAGTAATCTCATTGTGCAAAATGTGGAAGAGCACTCTAGAATGTAAATGTCACTCTTCACAGTCCCATTTCCCGTAAGGAAATATAGTCATCTGGCATCACCAGGATGGGTTTTACAGATCAGTTAGGTTTAATCATCTTATGCAAATGTGCAGTTTTTAGCACATTGCATTTCAGCGCTTTGCACAAAATATTTGAATTTAGTCTCCTGCATCTGTTGTTCATCTAACGTTAGGTCTCTGAGAAAGTGCGTTTTGTAAAATCTGCACATGAAGCTTAATGAAAGTTGATAGCACAGACAGACATTTCGCAGGTTCGATTTTTGTCCGTGATGCGTGAAGCGTCTCTGAACAGTTTTTTGAGAGCTGATGAGTGTCAGTGTATACATCTATTGATGAACATTTACTGAACTCTGAACAGTTTTGAGTCATCTTTCAGCTGTTAATACACTGATTGCATGATTATTGGTTTTCTCGACAGCTGCTCTTGTGCTAGGAGGGCAGCGCATTACACAGATCTGAGTGTGTATGCATCAGTTTAACAGTGATGGACCTGTGTGCGTGTGTGTGTGTGTCGAAGGGCTGCACGGTAAATAAAACCCATAATTTACACAAGAAAACGTTTGAATTAAGTAGTTTTCAAATGTGCATTTAAACTAGAAAATCCTCATGCATAACTGCATGAGCAGCACTGCAAACCATACCTCCGCTCCATGCTGTTGCATTAAATGCAAGCTCGGAGGATATGACTGTACGGTGCAGCCCAGGTCTGTATTATGTATCTGATGTTTGAGTATGTCTGTATGTGTGTGTTTAATGTTCAGGTTTGTGTTTATTGTCAGCATTTTGTGTCTGATATCTTGCAACCGAGTTTGTGTGGAGCTCCAGTGATGATCTGCATGTTTGTGTGTGTGCGTGTGTGTGTGTGTGTGCAGAGGTGGACAGTAGTGAAGTATTTTTACTTTACTCAAGTAAATTTAAAAAGTATCTGTAATTTATCAGTGTTTTTCTTTGGAAAACTTTCACTTCTCTACATTCCAAAGCATATCGCACTTTTAAATGCATTACATTTCATAAGTAGTTTTTTTTACCTTTTAATACTTAAGAACATTACAAATTTAGTACTTTCTTGTACTCACGTAAAACTTTGAAGTACATTTACTTGAGTAAAAGTAAGAAAGTACTAGATTTCTAATGTAATTACGTATTAAATGATATTTAATATGAAACGTAGTGCAGTAAAAAGTACAATATTATGCTTTGGAATGTTGTGAAGTGAAAGTTTTCTAAAGAAAAAACACTCTGATAAAGTACTGACACTTGAAAAATGTACTTTTAAATAGGGCTGCACGATAAATCGCAATTAAATCGCAATCGCGATTAGGCAAAAGCTGCGATTGTCATGCGCATCTTGTCAGTGAAGCACGGTTCTGTGATCAGCAGTAAATCTCCATCTGAAGGCCAGGACTACGACGAGTTTTTATTGTAATAAAGTATATAATAATGCAGTGCTACTTGACATAGCCTTTATCACTGCTTAGAATACTATGAAATATGTTGCGTGCCTTATTCTGTATAAGAAGCCACATCATCTCAGAAGGATTTATTTCAAACACTCGACTGACGTTATGAAGTGAATTTGGAGTAGAAACATGTTATTAAAGGGATAGTTCACCCAAAAATGAAAATTGTCATTAATTACTCACCCTCATGTCGTTACAAACCTGTAAGACCTTCGTTCATCTTCAGAACACAAATTAAGATATTTGTGATGAACTCCGAGAGCTCTCTGACCCTCCATAGACAGCAATTAACACCATCAAGGCTCAGAAACATAGCAAGGAGATCATTAAAATAATCCATGTGACATCAGTGGTTCTACCTTAATTTTACGAAGCTACAAGAATACTTTTTGTACGCAAAGAAAACAAAAATAACAACTTTATTCAACAGTTCGTCTCCTCCGCGTCACCCTATAGCGACATTTTGGAGAGTATAATATATACATAAGCAACGTATGTACGCAGATACGCTGTTTACATTATGCTTTGATCTGAACGTAAACAACGTATCCGCTTTATTTTTGTTTTCTTCGTGCACAAAATGTATTCTCGTAGCTTCGTAAAATTAAGGTAGAACCACTGTTTTTAATTTGTGTTCTGAAGATGAACGAAGGTCTTACAGGTTTGGAACGACATGAGGGTGAGTAATTAATGAAAGCATTTTCCTTTTTGGGTGAACTATCCCTTTAAATGTGCTATTTTCACGTGCTTTCAGATGGAGCAGCATTTACTACACAGAGCTGTAGTTCACTGAGAGGCAACACAAACAGCTGTCACTACTGCAGAACGATTTCTTCAATTTCATTATCACGTGATTATATCGTCTGTGAAATGTGCTTTTTTTTTTTTGCGTAGCTTGTCAGTGAACTACGGCTCTGTGTAGTGAATGCTGCTCTATCTGAATGCATTTGATGGAGATTTACTATTAATCACAGAACCGGCTTTCCTGACAAGATGCACATGACAATCGCATTCGATTAATCGTGCAGTTTTAAAGCAGAGTAAAACACTTCGCTACTGTCCGCCTCTGGTGTTTGGACAGTCAGAATGAGAGTGTGTGTGAGTGTGTGTCTGTTTTCACAGAGCTCTGTGTGTGTTCTCGTCCCGTCCGCAGGGGAAACAGGGAAAGCTCCAGCCGGGCGTCCAGCAGTCGCCAGAGCAGCACCGACAGCGACATGAAGAGCCTGGAGCCGCGTCCGTGGAGCAGCACAGACTCGGACAGCTCCAACCGCACGCTCAGACCTCCGGTCACCAAAGCCAGCAGCTTCAGCGGCATCTCCATCCTCACGCGTGGAGACAGTCTGGGCAGCAAGGGGTCGCAGGGCAGCGCCAGGGGCTCACGCACAGGTAACACACACACTCATGCTGAGAAAACTGTCTTCTGTCAGCACAATGTAGCAGCAATCCATCATATCAAAGCCGTGATCTTAATATGCTCGTGTACAACAAGAGATGCGGATGCAAAAGGACCAAAATCCTGCTGCTCATTGCATCTTAAAGTGTTTTCGCAAAAGAGTTGGAATTTTTTGCCGCTACAAGTTTGAAAAACAAAATATCTCGTTCCAGCATACTTTACTCAGCGAATAATAGTTTTTGCTTTGAAGAAATGTACTTGGGAGATTTTTTTTTTATTTTTTTTATTTTCTTTATTTAATTTCATTTTATTTCTCTCAACTATGTTTCTTCCCAAACAACTTGCTTGGGAGAAAATTTTACTTTACTTTACTTTACTTTACTTTTTTTTTTTTTTTTTTTTTTTAAACAGGAATAAAATGAGGGGGGGTATTTATTTATTTATTTACCAGCTATACATTTCTATTAAAAATAATATAAATATATATTAAAATAATTTATATTAACATTTACATTTATATTAAAAATTTATATATATAAAATATATATATAATAGTATAATACAAATAATAATTTATTTGTTTTTATTTGTTTGGTTGATTGGTTGTTTTTTTTTATTTTGCATAATGCATTGAACTGTTTATTTTTGAAGGCAAATGAATAACAGGGATGAAATTTTAAATTACATTTTGAAATATATTTTATATAACTGTCGTATTTTCATAGGAATGTAACACTATTGCGATATTTTTATATACTTCTATATCATGTGTTATGTCTATTGCTCTATTTCAGGTCAGATACATCATGGTAAATACATTAGATTTTAATGATGACATTTAGCATTAATGCATTATTAATGCATTGATGCAAAATTAATGCATCACAAGCGTTTTCTTTTGTTTATTCATGTAAACTGGTTTGCATCATGCATGCTGGTCTGTGGTCGGATCATCTCTCGCTCTCTATTGTGTCATTAACATTAATACTCTTCTGTCCTCTCAGGTCTTCCCACAGTCGCTCCGGACATTTGTACCCTGGCTCATCCGCCCCAGCAGAGCCGTGGGCTCCTGCCGTGTCCCCTGAACTGCCCCTCCGGAGCCCCTCAGACCCCGAGCCAACCAGCCCCTCCGCCACTGCTGCCGACCCCGACTCTCACACACACACACGCACACACACACACTCACACACAGCACGCCATCAGCGCGCACAATCACATGCTGCCTCAGGTGAGTACAGGTCACTGTCAATCTGATGCACACATTATCATACTGAACATGATCTCAACTGCTCTTTAAACTTACATTAATTAGCCCTAAAAAATATTTTAATACACCGTACTACTTGAGGTCTGAAAAAAATCACAAAATATCACAGCAGCAAGTGTCATTTATTGTGAAATAAGATGCACAAACACACGTTACAATCCAAAACAGTTCATAAAACAATCATGTCAAAAAGAGGTTTGTACAGTTTAAAATAAAAATAGATATAATTTTCAAAATTTAAGAAAAAAGTATTTTAAAAAAACAAAACATGAATGAAAAGCCAAAACAAGCACAAAAGCCCAAACACAAAGTCCTTTAAGAAAATGATTGATCGTGATGATACATGCACAAATTTCTTTTGTAAATTGGAAATGCTAAATTGATAAACTCAATAATTAAGGAGATAATTATTTTCATTTGGAAACTATATTTTTCATTTGTGTGTGTGTATATATATGTGTGTTAGGGTTAGGCTAACCCTAACCCTTATCAATAAAATAGCTTAATCGCTCAAGAGCTACATTATCTTTCTCAACAAGGAGCTGGTAACATCATTGCTTCTAAACGAATTAAAGCCACAGCTTCACTGTTAATAGAGAAACGTGGCAAAACAGTGCTAATTCATACATGCATACACAGCCTCTCTCATAAATGAACAGTTGATGATTTACACTTTTCTGAGAATAGAGTATTGAAGTGGAGATCGCTAAACTGCAAGCTAACCGGTGTTTTCAGAAAGCAAGCATGTTAATCCACAGCGGAGAGAGCGCGCGTGCACATATTTGCCAGGTTGACAAAGATAAGTAACACATTTAGCAGATATTTCCGTATTGCTCCGTTTCGGGGATTACTTCACTTTATATCAGGCAACCCTGATTGTGTTCCTCTGTGGCCAGATTATGCTCTATTCATTATTTTTTAGAAACCTCGTACTTTTCTACTCAATTTTAAACGGTGTTCTTGTATTCAAATTAAGCGCGGACCACTGCTGCACACGTGCCACAATATCTGTATCGATACTCGTATCGTCAAATCTCTGTGACGATACATCGTCGTATCGAGAACAGCACTAGTATTTAGTACAGATGTAGTATTCCAGTTTCTCTGTCCATGAACAGAACATTGTTCTCTAACCTCTCCTCCGCTTGCGTCCCTATAACTTGATTCCTCCTCCTGAACTCTGAGTCTGTTCTCTGTGTCTCTCTGCAGGCGTCTGCGCAGGCTGTGTCTTACTCAAACCCTTCGTGCCCTCAGGTCATCCTGCCTGTTTCTCCTTCCCAGCAGTACAACATGGTACTTCAGCTCTGCTCACCTCTCCTCTCTCTCTCTCCTGTATCTTTCCCTTCAGTTCCCTTCATCTCTGCTCTCTCACTCTTCTGCTCTTCAGCTGGATATTGTGTTTAGTAGTCATTTTTGGAGGGTATTTTTTTTGTGTGTTGAGCAGTAATGTGCACATTATATTTTTGTTAATGAGCATGTATTAATTGTTCTGTACCAAACTGTGTTATTTGAGATGTAAAGGTTTTAAATCACTATTCTTGGTGGATGAGTTTTTATTTTAATTTAGTTTAGCTTATTCATTTATTTTATGCTTTTTTTAATTGCATTTTATATTTTATTTTACATTTTATATTTACTTTATTTTTTATTTCATGCTTTTTGTCCTGATTCAACTACTCTAGGTGAATGATCTTCTCATTTTATTTTATTTTAATTTATTTTTTTCATGTAATTTTTTTTGTTTAAATTGTTTAATTATTATTATTAATGTGTTCTTTTTATTTTATGCTTTGTTTTTATCCTAGTACAGCTATTCTAGATTGAACTTCTCATTTTATTGTATTTTTTTGTATTTATTTATTTTATTTTATTATTTTTGTATTATTATATTAACTTTTTTTATTTTGTTTTTGTTTTTTGTCCTGATATCTAGGTGGATGATCTTCTCATTTTGTTTTTTCATTTTTTTTTTTTATTATTATTATTATTTGTGCTTTTTATTTATTTTTTTGTTTGTTTTTTTATCCTAGTACAGCTATTCTATGTGGATGAACTTCTCATTTTATTTTATTTTTTATTTTTTTAATTTTATTTTTGTATTATTATATTATATTTTGTTTTATTTTATTTTATTTTTTAGTATATCTTCAGTAGGTAAGGCAATCCCAGAATGCATTGACAAGCTCATTGAACATTGTAAAATTGCTGTGCATCTCTGTGCATGATGTCAGATCAGTCGCTTATGAAGCTCCATAACTGTTAGGATGCTGCCTATGTAGACAGTGAAGTTGCTCAGTAGGGTTTAAAGCGGCTCATGCTGATCTCTCTCTGTCTCTGTTCAGGGAGATGAGTTGACTTCAGGTTTTGGGCAGATGTCTCTGAGCCGTCAGGGCTCCAGCGAGGCACCAGAGCCGCCCAGCCTATACCAACATCCGCCCGCCGTGCTATCCCAGCATCCTCCACCCCAGCCCAGCTACATCATGCCCCCGCCGCCCTCTGGATACCAGCCCGCTGCTCCACACCCGCATCCACCTCCACCTCCGCCTCCGCCAACACAACCCATCCTACAGACAGCTCCACCCGCACAGGGATACATGCAGCCTCCGCCGCAGCAGGTACACACACACACACACACACTTGCACACTCTCTCATATACACGCGCACACACACACACACACACACACACACTTGCACACACACACACACGCACACTTGCACACTCTCTCACATACGCACACACACGCGCGCACACACACACACTTGCACACTCTCTCACATACACGCGCACACACACACACACTTGCACACCTCTCACACTCTCACATACACGTGCACACTCTCTCACACTCTCTCACATACGCGCACATGCACACACACACACACACACACACACACACTTGCACACTCTCTCACACTCTCACATACACTCATCACTCTCTCACATACGCGCACATGCACACACACACACAAATTTATAATGCACAATTGCAAGATATAACCTTGTAATTCTAAGAAAGACTGTCTTGTTTAATAAAATAGTGCAATTACCAGTTTTATTTTTATTCCATGGCAAAAAAAAAAAATAATTCAAGATGTCAACTCAGAATTCTGATAAAAAAATAAATAATTGTAAGATTTAAATTCAGAATTGTGAGAGAAAATATCAGAATCCTGAGTTTATATCTCTCACTTCTGAATTTTTCTCAGAATTGCAAAAAACAGTCTGAACTGTGAGATAATTATCACAATTATATTTATTTATTCATTTATTTATTTTTTATTCTAGGGCAGAAATGGCCTTCCATACATTTTTACATATTACAATAGAAAATCACTTTTTTACATTGTAATAATATTTCACAATTTTTACTGTATTTTTGATCGAATAAATGCAGCAGCCTTGGTGAGCAGAAGAGACTTCTATCAGAAACATAAAAATCATACCCACCCCAAACTTCTGAATGCTGTGTATTTCACACATACTGTGCGGTATACAGTAACCAACATTAACTCCGTCTTGTAGCTGTGTCTGTGTTGCTTCATCATCATCGTCGTCTCCCCGGTTGAATCACGAGACTCTCAGGATTTAAAAACAAATCACCAGCTGCCAAATGCCTTCAGCTCCAATCCCGAGGTGAAAAGCTGTCATTTCCAGTCTAAAATATTAGCACTCTCTCGCTCTCTGAAGAGGAAACAGGAAGTTGTCACAGCAGTGATGGAAACCTTTAGTTAGAAAAGGAAGTGTGCGAAGATGCTGAGTGTGATTGTTGTGAAGGAACGTGTGTTTGTGAATCACAGTTTCTGCTGCGCTTTACAATGAACTGTATTAGATACATTTGCAGAAACTGTAATGTAAAACTACTAGGGCTGTCAAAAAAAATTTGAATTTCGAATATCCGTCGAATTTAAAATATAAATCCACATTCGAATGCAAAAACATTGCTTTCAAATTTTAAGGTGTGCGTCAGAGGCACACAAGATACGATGACGATGTAGGTGTCGTTGCATTTGAATGTTTTTTTAGTCTATTCAGCTGAAGCCACTAGATGCAGCGCTGCTACGTTGTTCATTCAAAATATTGCGGGAAAAGATGACATCAATGCAGAGATGATGTTGTTTACGTCAAAACTGGATCCAAGCCGTTCACACAGAACACATATTTATCACATTTACTATAGAGACATCTATCAGCGTTGCACTCGCGTCTCGCACAAGAGAGCTGCATGTTTGGAAACCATGTAAAATTAATGCAATTTCAACTTTTAAAAAACACATCTCGAGACTTTATGGCGGTTTTTCCTCATCTCACTTCATCTCATGTTTTTAAATGAAAAAGTACTCTTTGTGATTGGTTTTCGGTCCTTTGTATTAAACTATACATACATACATGATGCTGTTTTGTTTATAATTGTTTAAGCAACGCAATTAATTATATATGGTTTATAAATATTATTTTAAACATTATGCACTTTTTTCAAAGATAGTCGTGTTATTTTATAGCTTTGAAGAAACGTGGATTAGTAATATTTTGCTCGATGCGCCCTCTTTTGGCCTCAGGAGAGAAACCAAAAGCTTTTTTCCCCCTAACAGTAATTATGCCTTTTAAATTAGAATATAATTTGAATATTGATAATATTTAAGTACAAAATTCGAATTTAGTTTTTTAGCCATTTTGACATCCCTAAAAACTACAGAGCAGCAGGTTACAAACAAGTCAAGACAAAGGTGTTTGTTAGACATGAAACAAAGTGTAGTTTACTTGTTTATTAGAGCTGGGTTCAAAATGTACATTTCTCGTTTTTAATCAATTATCATTTTGATGAACTGATATCGATTCTTAAATCCCAAGAATCAATCTCTGCTATTTTCAGTAGATGCATGAATAAAACTTGATTAAACGTTATTTGTAGCGTCTCCCATCCAATAAATCCCCATACGCTTTGTGCTTTTGATATGAAACAGTCTCATCTTTCAAATTCAGTCAGTTTAATCACTAAATTCAAACAGTAAATGAGTTTTTGTGCCTCTTTAATGTGTGCTGACGGATGAATGAACATCAGAAGAAACAGAGCAACTCACTGAAATCAGTCCTGAATCATGAGATCAATCGATTAGTGATTCAACCGCAGAAAGACGTCAATAAACAGCTTGAGATCAATATCACATTTACCTCAGGAAAGACATTCAATGACCATAAACTCCATAGTTAGCTGCAAAACTAACTCTAGAGAGGAACATTCTGATAAATGTATACACTGTATTACATATTCATTGTATTTTTACTGAAGCTGTTCTTGAATGTTTAATATATGTTTGAATAAATCGGTCATAAAAAATAAAATTATGATATCCACTGATTAAATGTTTATATTTAACAAACTGCAGTATAAAGTAAAATTTGTATAAAATATAACCCATTTATTCATTGAACATCCAGCAGAATTACTACATTGTGATATAATTAATAAATGACTCATACAGTGATATCAGACTTTGGTGCTTGTGCGCAGCGCTGTAATAAACAGTGAATCACAGTCTTTATATTTCATCAGAGCGTCTCTGTAATATGAGCAGCACATAATACTCAAGGCTCTGTGTGTGTGTGTATGTGTATCTCTCTGTGTGTGTGTGTAGTGTGTATCTCTGTGTGTGTGTGTGTGTATCTGTGTGTATCTCTGTGTGTGTGTCTGTGTGTAATCTCTGTGTGCGTGTCTGTTGTGTGTGTGTGTGTGTGTGTGTCTGTGTGTATCTGTGTTGTGTGTGTTGTGTATTTCTGTGTGTATCTCTGTGTGTGTGTGTGTGTCTGTGTATCTCTCTCTGTTGTGTGTGTATCTGTGTGTTCTGTATCTGTGTGTGTGTGTGTGTGTGTGTGTGTGTGTGTGTGTGTATCTGTGCGTTTCTGTATCTGTGTGTATTCTGTGTGTGTTGTGTGTTCTGTGTGTGTGTGTGTGTGTGTGTGTTGTGTGTATCTTTGTGTGTGTGTATCTGTGTGTCTGTGGTATCTGTGTGTGTGTGTGTGTGTGTGTGTATCTCAAAGTACATGTGATCTCTGTCTGTCTGTGTGTGTGTGTGTCATGATGTAGTGCTCTCTGCTCGTCTCAGATCTCTGTGAGTCTGTGTGCATGTGGATGTGGATATCAAACTGTAATGATGTGACAGTATCCGAGTTGTCAGGCCATGCAGACTCTCGCTCCATCGTCTCAGATCCAGGTTCAGTTATTCCACGGAGGACAGTATCCGAGTCAGGCCAGCAGTTCCGCTCATCTCTCACCAGGTGTCGACCCCGCACAGCGCTCTCAGCCGCTGCCCCCGCCGGCACAGCCCTCCGGTCAGTGTGACATCACTTCCTGTTCCTCTGCTCCTAGACAGCGTCATTTTATCCTCCTGTAAAGCAAGCTAACGTGCTTTTGGAGCAGATCTCATCAGATGAGTCACACATGGAAGCCCATCTCCACCACATACGAAAAAAATTCATGCTTTCATAAATCATAATACCAGAAATATGACAGAAAAAGTAAAAAAATAAATAAAAAATTGAGGGAAAAAAGTCATAATTATGAGACAAAAAGTCATAATTGCCATACTAAGTCATAATGAGATGTGAGGATGTCAATTTTGACTTGTCATAATTTCAACATTTAACTCATAATTATGAGGGGAAAAAGTTTAATCAAATCAGAATTGAGTTTACAAAGTCAAAATTATGAAACTGAAGTCAAAATGATGACAGTCAGAATGATCAAATTTAAATATAAAAATGAATAAAATATAGAAATTATAAAAAGTCATAATTATTAGGTGAAGTCGTTATAATGACATTAGGTCATAATTATGAAAAAATCAAAATTATGACAAAATAAAAACAATACAATTTAAATATAAATTATTAGTAAAATTAATAAAATATAAATTAAAAAAGTCATAATTATAAAATAGTCGTCATGGGGGGAAAGTTATTATGAGACTAAAATACAATAATTATGAAAAAAGTAAAAACTGACATACTAAGCCATAAAAGGTTGAAATTGTCACACAAGTTGAAATTGACATCCTAAGTCATAAAGTTGAACTTGACTAAAATTTCTAGTTTAAAAAGTCAAAATTCTAAAAAAAAAATTGTTACATTTTAAATATAAAAAAATATATTAAATATATATTATGAAATAATAACTTTTAATAATTTCATGAAATTATAATTTTATAATTTTGAGCGAAATATGACATACTGAGTCAATTCTGAGAATTTTTTTTTCTTAACTTTGACTTTGTGAAATAAAGTAATTATTTAGATTTACCAAAGCATGATTTTTCTTTCTTGCGTGGAGAAAAAGTACTTCTGTGTGCGTCTGTCTCTGCTGACTTTTTATGTTCTCTCTTATTGATGTATCATGTTAAACTGATTATTAAAGCTCTGAACGGCTCCCTCATGATGAGCAGTTGAAGTTTGATGTGCTTTTGTTCTGCATGATTAGCTCCTCTCCAGCCCATGATGACCAATCAGCAGCCTGCGTACCAGGGCATGATGGGAGTCCAGCAGCCTCAGAGCGCCAGTATGATGAACACACAGCGCACGGCCATGAACGGACAGATGACGGGCATGATGGTCCAGTACCCGCCCATGCCCTCCTATCAGGTGTGTGTGTGTGTGTGTGTGAGAGAGTGAGTTTGTGTGTGTGTGTGAGAGAGAGTGTGTGTGTGTGTGAGAGAGTGTGTGTGTGTGTGTGTGTGTGTGTGTGAGAGAGTGTGTGTGTGTGTGAGAGAGTGTGTGTGTGTGTGAGAGAGTGTGTGTGTGTGAGAGAGAGTGTGTGTGTGAGAGAGAGTGTGTGTGAGAGAGAGAGAGAGTGTGTGTGTGTGTGTGTGTGTGTGAGAGAGAGTGTTCAAAAGGCTTAAAAAACATACTAAATGGTGTTTTTTTTGAAAATCTAAAAATGCACAAAGTCTCCTGTGAGGGCTAAGTTTAGGTGTAGGGTAGGTGTAGGGCAATAGCACACACAGATTGTTCAGTATAAAAACCATTACGCCTATGGAGAGTCCCCATAAACCACAAAAACCAACATGTGTGTGTGTGTGTGTGTGTGTGTGTGTGTGTGAGAGTGTGTGTGTGTGTGAGTGAGAGTGTGTGTGTGTGTGAGTGAGTGTGTGTGTGTGTGTGAGTGAGAGTGTGTGTGTGTGTGAGAGAGAGTGTGTGTGTAAGTGTGTGTGTGTGTGTGTGTGTGTGTGTGTGTGTGTGTGTGTGTGTGTGTGTGTGTGTGTGTGTGTGTGTGTGTGTGTGTGTGTCTCTCTCTCTCACCGCTCCTCGTGTGTCTCTGCAGGTGCCTGTAGGTAATGAGAGTCAGTCTGTGGTGCAGCAGCAGTACCAGCAGCCCGTCATGGTTCCCGCCAGTCAGTCTGTACAGGGAGCCATGCAGACCGCGGCACCCATGCCCGTCTACTACAGCGTACTGACGCCCACACAACAGAACAGCACAAGGTACACACACACTAACATCTCAGCACGTGTGTCATGTGTTTACTGTCAGATAATGTCAGAAGTGCTGGAAAAAAGGTGCAGTTTTACTACTCTATCTTGACATGAAACTTAATGAACAAAATTATCTGTTTGGGTTCCTCAGATATAAAACAGTGACGTTTTTATTTATTTATTTTGTTAAAACATTTTTTTTATTGCATAATATCATATCCTTTCAGTTGCATTAAAGTGTTTGTTATTCTTAGAATAAATGTAAGTTTGATGCTGTATTGTTTTTATGCTAATTCTGCTGTGATAATTTAAATACATGATTTAATCTGTTATTAATAATATGATTAGAAATATCTCTACTTCAAGTAGCTTCAATAGCTATGTTTCCATCCACCTTTTTTTTTTTGTATATTTTGAGATGTTGCATTAAAAAAACTGAATGTAAATGCCAAGATGCACATAAAATCTTAAAATGTGTTTAAACTAATGCGTAAACTACTATGGAGAAACACAGTGAATTTGTTTTATTAATGTTTAATATTTAGTGTAAAGGTATGTTTTGATGATGTTTTTATGCTGAATTCTACTTTAATTTAAATACATGATTTAATGATATTATTAGTAATATGATTAGAAATCTCTTAAGTAGCTTCAGTAGCTGTTTCCATCCATGTATTGCTTTGAGTATTTAGGGATATTGCACTTTTTTTTTTAAATGGATGGAAACACCAAGATGCACATAAAATCTTAAAGCGTGGATAAAAACGTATGCTCTTTATTGAGGCACATAATTGTTTTATTCAGCAAGAAAATGTGCATTAACTACAATGGAGAAACATATAGAGTGACTGGTGTAAATTTATGTTTTGATGCTCTGTTGTCGTTTTTATGCTAAGTTCTGTTTAACCGTGTGCTTTTGTGTGTTTCAGTCCATCTGTGGGTTACCTGCAGCCGCCCAGTTCAGATCAGTACCAGATGACCCAGTCTGCCTCACCCTGCAGCCCACAGCCAATGCAACAGCAGTATTCAGGTTCACCACAGCTACAGACATGCTGCTGTTAACTACAACTGAAATATATATTAAAAAAACACATTTATAGCTGTCGTTATTTGAAATGAAGGTAAAAATATTGATAAAAAGCTTTAAAAAAAAAAATAATAATAATTAAAAATGTTGCATTTGCAACTAAGTTAAATGTGTTTAAGTAAAACTAAATAAATAAAAAAAAAAGTTAAATGGAAATATTTAAAAAACTTAAAATAAAAATAAAATTGAAAATATAAAGAAATTTATAAATACTCTAATAGTATAAAATTAGAGCTTTCAAATGATTAATCGCATCCAAAATAAGTTTTTGTTTGCATATTATATGAGTGTACTGTTTATATTTATTATGTATATATAAATACAAACACATCAATGTATATATTTAAGAAAATATGTTTTGTTCATATATTAAATATATTTATATATAATATAAGATATAATAATATCAATATATTAGTGCTGTCAAATGATTAATCGCATCCAAAATAAAAGTTTTTGTTTACATATGTATATTTATTATGTATATATAAATACACACACATGCATGTATATATTTCAGAACTTTTTTTATTTTTATATATTAAATATATTTATTTATAATATAAATTATATGAATATAAATATAGACATGTATGTAAATATTTTCAAAATATGTACTGTGTGTGTATTTATATATACATAATAAATATACACAGAACACACATATATTATGCAAACAAAAACTTTTATATTGGATGCGATTTAATCGTTTGACAGCACTACATAAAATACTATACTAATACTAAAATAATACTGAATACCAAGATCGGTTATGATACATATAAACAGTTATATAAAATACATTTTACACATGATTTACCCATCGTGCATCAGTAAATATCTGCAGTATCAGCCCAATAAACTTACCGGTATTTAACTCCTTGAGCAGTAGGTTGCATTAGTTATCATATCTCTCAGTCTAGTGTATTTTGTATTGGGAGTGAGTGACCCGTTGATGTGGATGTGTTGTAGGGGTTCCTCCTCCTGGTCCTGGTGTGATGGTAATGCAGATCAGTGTCCCTAACGGACCGCAGCCGACCCAGAATCCTCCACTGGTGCAGTGGAACACCTGCAAGTACTACAGCATGGAGCAGAGACCCAGCAAGCCTGAGCCGCAGGTAACAGCACTAGGGCTGTCAAAATCGGCTGAAAAACTAAATTCGAATTTTGTATTTAAATATTATCAATATTCGAAATTAAAAGGCATAATTTCAGTGAGGGGGGAAAAAGCTTTTGTCTTCTGTCCTGAGGCCACAAGAGGGCGCATCGAGCAAAATATTACTAATGCACGTTTCTTCAAAGCAATAAAATAACACGACTATCTTTAAAAAAAGTGCATAATGTTTAAAATAATGTTTATTAACCATATATATCATTAATTGAGTTGCTTAAACAATTAGAAACAAAAAGCATCATGTATGCATGTATAGTTTAATACAAAGGACCGAAAACCAATCACAAAGAGCACTTTTTTAATTTAAAAACATGATGCAGGGGATGGAAAAAAACGCCATAAAGTCTCGAGACGTGTTTTTTAAAAGTTGAACTTACATTAATTTTACATGGTTTTCTAAACATGCGGCTCTCTTGTGTGAGACGCGAGTGCAACGGTGATAGATGTCTCTATAGAAAATGTGATAAATATGTGTTCTGTGTGAACGGCTTGGTTCCAGTTTCGCTATAAACAACATCATCTCTGCATTGATGTTCTCTTTTTCCATAATATTTTGAATGAACAACGTAGTAGCGCTACATCTAGTGGCTTCAACTGGATTGGCTAAAAAAGCATTAAAATGCAATGACACCTACATCGTCATCGTATCTTGTGCACCACTGATAAGGCTGCCTGACGCACATCTAAAATTCAAATGCAACGTTTTTGCATTCAAATGTGGATTTTTATTTTAAATTTGACAAATATTCGAAATTCTATTTTTTTTGACAGCCCTAAATGGTACACGCATTATAGCTGGCTACAGCTGCAAATGTGATTGCTCCGTCATGGAGACTCGGACTCATGTGTGTGTGTGTGTGTGTGTGTGTGTAGGTCAGCACTCAGCTCAGCAGTCCGCTGGCGTCTCCCACACAGTCTCCGGCTCCCTCTCCGTCTGGCAGTGTGAACACCGTGTGTCCGGGTCTCGGCCCGCTGCCTCTCATCTCTCAGTTCCCTCGGCCCGGCGGGCCAGCACAAGGTACACACACACACACATGTTGTATTTACATGGTTTATAGGGGACTCTCCATAGACGTAATGTTTTTATACTGTACAAACTGTCACCCTACACCTAAACCTACCCCTTACAGGAAAAAGCATTTTTAGATTTTCAAAAAACTTCATTCGGTGTGATTTATAAGCTTGTTTCCTCATGGGGACCTAAAAAATGTCCCCACAAGATCCAAATTTACTGGTATTACTATCCTTGTGGGGACATTTGGTCCCAATAACGTGATAAATACCAGGTACACACACACACACCCCTTTATTACATCAGACACGTCTACGAACGTCAAATCATGTCATGCCGTGGCATGCTTCTGTCCACACTAAAGCAAAATGCTACACAACAAAATCAGTCAATCTGAACTATTTTATCATATCGTATACAGTATATCTTCAGTTGTTAATTCCTGTTAAGACAGTTTAATTAAACTGTTTATTTAAATATATATATATACATGTAAAAATTCTTAATATATTAACATTATGCAAAATCTGAAATTGAAATGTGCTATACAAATAGAGTTTTTAAGACCATTGACATTTTGCTGTGGGCGGAGCTATGGACACCAATAGGAAGCTTTGCTGTTTGAGTTTCACCTGGACATCTTTTTCCTGGTTTTCTTATGGCAAAATGCCAGCTTATATCTAGTCTTCAAACTCACTCGTGACATCATGATGAGCTCTGGACCCACGGTGACCCTGCCACCGTGTCACCGTGAGCTGCTCTTGTGTGTCCTACTGCCCCAGTGAGCTGCCGGTGCTGTGTTTGGCTGTCCTCCAGCGCTCTGACTGACACTCTGTGTGTGTGTGTGTGTGTGTCAGCAGATGGACGCTACTCTTTACTGGGCCAGCCGCTGCAGTACAGTCTGTGTCCTCCTCCCATCATGCACAACCACAACCAGTCCTCCTACAGCTCCCATCAGGTACAGCCCTGTGTGTGTGTGTGTGTGTGTTTGTTAGGGAGGGTGTATCGATCTTTAAGTATCGATATATCTATACTGATGCGAGTATCGAAAGTATCCATACTCAAATAAAAAATATCGATACTAAGGTGTGTTTTATTTACTAGTGATTGTTTATTTAACAAAAAATGAATGCGTACAATATGCATTGAATTGGACGAATAAACTATGTTAGTAAATAATTGTGTAGGATAGAACTATTTTCCTGCTCATCTGAAAACTAATCAATCACAGAAGGTTCAGTCACTTCTGACAATGCATTCAAACAGGGCTGCGCTTCCCAAAAGTATCATAAGAAAGCATTGATGTTTTTGGGAACAGCAGTCCAGAACAATGCTGATCAGAGGACAGAAAAAAACAACAACATATGTTTGAGTTATTTCACAATAAACATTGAAATTGTAGCCTATAGTTTGTGCAATTACATTTATTTAAACTGAACATTAAAAGTTCATATTGATCATGTTCTATTCTGTAATGTTAATATAAATCACATACTGGCAGAATAAAAAGTTTGCATTTTATGCATGCAACAGCCTATCACTGCAGTCCCTTATGAAAATCAACCATTGTTTTACTAAAGTGACCATAGTTCAGCTATATTTGTAGATTTCCATGGTTACCACTACAGTTAACATTTGTTAACCACGTGTAAACAAAAATATTAATATCAAGGCATATTAAATGTTAAAATGTGTTTCAAATATACAAGTTAAGTGGGTGTCATTACCCATTTTACTCTTAGTAATTTAATACATTTCATAATTTGAAAGTCCAAGTTCAGTATCGGTATCGATATTGACGATACTGGCCTTTAAAAGTATCGGTATCATATCGAAAACAAGATTAGTGGTATTGCCCATCCCTAGTGTGTGTGTGTGGGGAGACGTTTCTCCAAAAAAGCAACTAGTTTCTAGTGTTAGTTATTAGAGAGCAATGCATTGACATTATTGACATCTTGTAGTAACTGCCAATTAACAGAACTGTCAGTTTCAAATCTACCCACAGTTTTGACATGGATTTATATCTTTTAGTGAATAATTTTATGCAAAAAAAAGTGTTTTAAGATTAAAATAATTAGTTTACATCTTATCAATCGTTATATTGTTACAAAATTAATATAATTTTTTTTTTTTAAATTCATTCAATTATATTTTATAAAATATTATCATAAATTCTAAAATATTATCAGCATAAAAATAAAAGTAACGAGTAAAAAAAATAAAAATAATAAAAATCGATTCTTTGTGCATAACATTGAGCTGCTGTGTGAGCCTTCATTCCTCATGTATCTCCATCTCTCCGTCTGTAGTTGTTCACAGTGTGTCTGTGTGTTTCTCAGAGTCAGGTAATGATGAAGCACGGAGCGCGGGGGAAAAGACAGACGCTCAAATCTGCCTCTACAGACCTGGGAACTACTGACATGGGTAAGAGACCAAACACAAGCTCCTGACCGGAGTCTTTCTGCTCATTTAAAGTCAGTGTGAAATGAAAATGGACCCTATTTACCATAAAAATGTCCCTGGTCTTAGTTTGCGTGATGATTCATAGGGTTGGGTACCGTTCACATTTGAACCGGTACCAGTACCGGTATCGGTACCTGGAATTCGGTACCGGTACCCAACGGTACCTTTTTTCGGTACTTTACTCTCTGTGTAATAACATAAACATTTATTTCAGTGAAAAAATAAGTCCAAAACTCTCAATTTCAACATTTTGAACAATAGGGCCCTACAATTTTTTTTTCTTTTTTGTCTTCCAGAAATTTTGGGGTTTTATTTTTTTCTAATAATCAAATGAAGGCATGAAATATTTATTTATTTTTAATCAAATGAAAATTAAACCCTTTTATTTTTTTGCAAACAAACAGAGGTTTACTGTTAAAATCAAGGTTATTATAGTTTTGAAATTTTAAATTTGTTTTATTTTAATATCGTTTTCAAATTTGCTATAAAATTCAGTTTAGTTTTTATTAGTTTCATTCATATTTTTGTTAGTTTTAGTTTAGTTTTTATTTTGTGAACACATTTTTATTTAGTTTTTATATAGTTTAGTTTTAGTTTGTTTTAATTAAAGTTTAGCAGAATCAACAGATCACTTCCAGAGCGAAGGCCAAAGAAAGACTTAGGCATAATTAGTAAGGCAAACATTTAGCGACACAAAATGAACGCATGCTAAGATTGATTAGATGGTAAAAGTATACAAATATACACCAAAGGAAGGAGTCAGGCCTTTTTAGTAAATAAATCTACACAAGTTGTGCTTAATGTCATCTCTAATGGTGTGTTGAAATATTTATGAAAATAAATGTAGCCTAATTTGGTTATATTAGATGTCTTTTTTCTTATTTTACCATATTTATGATATTGTAACTGTCGTGTCTTGCTCACTTTTCCGCTGCGTAAAAATACATAACTGTGTCTAATGAAATTCAATAATAACGGCAATCATATTTAACAATAAAGGCTCATATTTGAATGTTATTTTCTTTATTTATGAAGAATTATTAGCGTGTGCATGATGTGATATAGTTTGTTCGAAAGCCTGGCAGAGTGATCACAAGATGCTAGAAGTGTTGCATTGTTTACAGAAAGAGGCCTTCTCATCTTTTCTCTGTTAATTATCACGTTGCTCTGCGTGTCTGTTTTTCGTCAAAGCACCAACTTAGAATGCCTAATGTTGGTTTGATTGCTTGTGTTACTCGAGAAAATGAATAAGTTTGCCTACCTGATGTTGTAGATTAATGCGGGTGCAGTTCGGCTCGCGACTCGCGGTCTTTATGTCAAACGGTTCTGGTCTGATACAGAAATAAATGAGTGCTTCTGTCGGATAAGGGGTCGGGTGTTCTGTTAAGTACTGCTGGTGCTCGTTTACCAAACAGGACCGGTGCAGGACTCTGCTTTAAACCGCTTTGCGTCTCTCCGTCAGATAACCCCATGTGTGTGATGCGCCATTTACAGGTGTTTCCCTAAACTGTCACACAACTCATATATTTTTCTGCCAAGGGGTGAGAACGTAATAATTACGAAAACGATTATTTATTTTTGTTAATTATTATTTTATTTCAGTTAGTTTTTCAATAACTGTTGTTAGTTTCATTTCGTTTAGGTTATCAAATATTTTGTCATTTTTATTTTATTTCAGTTTACGAAATTGTTTTTTCATCAATCGTTTTCGTCTTAGTTTTAGTTTTCATTTACGAAAATAACCTTGGTTAAAATTAATCAATGGTAGAAAAATGTGTGAATATTCCTTTAAAAAAAGTTTTAATAATAATTGTATTTTTTCTACACTTAAGTGGTTAATGTAGTTGTAATAATTATTTGTATCATTTAATTGTTTTATTTAAATTTGACAGTAACTGGAATATAAAAAGACGTACATTATACTGTACAAAAGTAAAACAAGAGTAATATATTTATCTTACATGTTAAACCGCACTTTTATTTTGACAGGTTGCCGTGAAGTTTCTGTGTGTATACAGTATGATATGATGCTGGTTTTCTCAAATGAAACGGTATAATTCTCATGAAGTGACTCTCTCAGCCTGTAAGTGTTCATGTCGTCGTTATGTAACGTTAGTGAGATGCAGAGTCCGAAAATCACTGCGAGTTCAGTGTGCTTCAGTATTTGTATTTCAGTATAGAGGCTAACGGAACATGCAGGATTCATATTTAAACCGTCTTTTTGCGTTTTAATATTCAGCATACACTAGTTCATATCGCGATTAAGTGACAGACCTTCTTTTATTCATCCAAAAATTGACGAATTCCGTGGCATTCCGCGCTTTAGAGTAAATTCCGTTTTTATGAATGGACTCTCATCCTGTCCGCGTTTTCGCGGAAACCATATGAGCCTAGAAATGTAAACACACTTCAGAACATTTGGGTTTGCCCTGTGTGTTGTGTTTTAAAGAGTTGCAGGGGTGACATCATGTCACAGGGTCTCTCTCTCTCTCTCTCTCTCTCTCTCTCTCTCTCGTATGCGCCCAAATGCGTTCTCAGGTACCGAAATTGGGCACCGAATGATTTAATGTGAATCGATACTCGGTAGTACCGACGCAATTCGGTCGGTACCCTTAAAAGTACCGAGTTCGGTACCCAACCCTAATGATTCATCAGTGCCTCTGAAATGGTCTTTCTGTGCATGCAGTAAACACTAATCATATAAATAAAGTGTGTTGTGACCAGTGCTGGATTGTAAGTGATTACGTCATCTGGATTACATAATCAGATTCCAAAAATTAAGTACTCGTAATTAGTGTATTGCATTTAAAAAATGCTCATAATCAGATTACAGTTACTTTTTTGTATGGATTACATGATTACAAATTATTCACACAATGGCAGTAAATTATTCAGACTTCATTAATTTTCCCAAAGTCTTTTTTGTTTTTTTGTTTTTTTTTTATATACATTTTCCTCTAAAAATCCTAGTGTCATTGTATTTAGCTTTGACTATAGGCAGGTAAACAAATGAAATATTAATATTTTTAGTGTTCAAGTATTAAAATAGTTTATTTTTATTTTACTTTTTATGATTTAATTAATTATTAGCTGCTTATCAACTCTCAAACCCACTACAGTTCTTATGTTAAGCCCAGTTTGGGAAACCCTGGTGTAATGTTTAATGCATTGTATGATGTTGATATAGAATGAAATGAAATATATTTTATTTCTGTTCGCTTTTTTATATCAATATGGTTTGTTTAATTGTAAGTTAAATACAAGTTAGATAAAAAAGTAATCTAAAAAGTAGTCAATACATTACCTAATACGAGTAACATAGATTACATTACTAACTACAGTTTGCATCATGTAATCTATAATCAGTAACTGACTACAATTTGTTGGTAATCTTATGCAAGAAAATAGGAGTGAACTACTTTTAACTCAGTCAACCGCATCCATGTTTACATAGAAAGTCATTTTGAATTTGAATTACTTTGACTTTTGAGAATTTTTTTTTAAAGCATTTTCCTTGTAATATTTCTGAACATATAATTCTGTATGTATAAGACAAGTGTGTACAAGATACACAAGATAAGACTAGTTTGTACAATTAGTTGTAGTTCATCTTTTCTGCAAAGATATTTAACAAGTGATTTACATCATGTTGACAACTTTGTGTGCTGCACTTGGAATAGAATTGTCTTTAACTCGAGGTTTAATAAAGAAAAAGTTACTTGAATCATGTTGTAGTTACATTTTCAAGTTGACTAGTTAAAAATTGTCTAAAAATCGAGAATTGGTCAAATGTATTGAGAAAAAAAATCAAGATTGACGTCAGTAGACGTCATCGGCGGTGGTTTTAAAGGGTTAGTTCACCCAAAAATGAAATTTAGCCCATGTTTTACTCACCCTCAAAGCATCCTGGGTGTATATGACTTTCTTCTTTCAGACAAATCCAATCAGAGTTATATTAAAAATGATCCTTGTTCTTCCAAGCTTTATAATGGCAGTGAATGGGTGTTTTTGTTCAACAGTCCAAAAGTAGTCAAATAAAGTGCATCCATACATAATGAAACATGCCTCACACGGCTCCGGGGGAGAATAAAGGCCTCCTGTAGCGAATCGATGCGTTTTTGTAAGAAAAATATCCATATTTAAAATGTTATAAACACTTTTCTCTCACTTCCGCTAACTGTTGTAGACGGAAGCCGTTCCGGTCGGATGACGTATACTGTAAAAAAAATTCTGTAGTTTTTACAAAATAATTTTGGCAGCTGTGGTTGCCAGAATAATTTCGTAAAAAATACAGAAAAACTGTAAACACATTTACGGCCAAAATTTTTCAGTATAAAACTGTAATTTACAAACAAGAAAATTTGAATGTAAACCACTATATTCAATAACGCATACTACTATTAAAATCTGTTTTGTACCTTTAACATACTGACAACCACCATAATAATGCAGGAGGTAAAAGAGAAAGTCACATGAAGAATCAAAGCTAGGGATGCAACGATACCATTTTTTCAGATCCGATCCGATCCAGAAAATTCTGAGTATCGGCCAATTCCGATCCGATCCTAGCGCAGTTTTTTTTTTTTTTTTTTTTTTTTTTTTTTTAAATCAATGTAGAGTTTCTATACTTCTGTGTCACTCTTTTGTGTGTTAAACACAATCCACTAGACAACTTCATTTTAATGAAAAATAACATGAAAATATAAATAGGGGCTGTTTACACCTGGTCACTTCATGAGTTTTGTAATATAAATCCGATCGCTCAAAACACTTCAGGAGGTGGTCTGGGACGAAACTGGACAGGTGTAAATGCATCTGGTTGTTGAAACCACATATGTGAATTTTACTCCTCCCAAAATATTAAAATAATAAACGTGTGAGACCGTGTTATAGGCTATATGACATTTTAGTCAGATATGACTGCACTAATGCGCATCACCGTGGACGAGCAGCTGAGCATCTCTTCAGCAAGCAGACGCTCAAACTGCCGCGAGTGAAACTGAAAGTAAGACGCAGAAGTTCAACACAATCATCTTCATTAAAAGTATAAGACAAGCTTATCTTTCCAGTGCTGATGCCGCGCGCTCTCCTATTGCGGTCTTTGATCTTGAAATGAGCTGATAATTAATAAAATGCAGCACTTTTGATTTCGTTGATGTGAACTTCATTACATTTAAATATAGCGCGGGAATTGAAGCTCGGATTTATATCCATTTATGTGGCCAAGTGTAAATGGAAACGTTTTAACAAATCAGATAGATATCCGATCAGCGAAAACGCATGAAATGACCAGGTGTAAACAGGCCCACTCATAATCTATGACAAAAATACTATTATAAACTAGGTTACTGGATAATTTAGCAGCAAAAGTTATGCACAATTTTATAAAATCTAAACATTTAGTGAAATAACATTATTTAGTGGGAAACAAATAAAAGTGAATATGTGAAGGACTTGGTAAAATGTTACACATTGCTCTTTGTATTGTTCTAAAATACATTAAAATGGCATGATCCTAACACCCCGCAAATATTCGACTGTGAGATTGGGAGTCGAATCAGGCTCCTCCTATCGAAGCATCGAATCGTCGACGATTCGGGGTCACCCCTACTAAACACCATCATGATAACACACATGATGCTTAAATAATGCAATAAACTTTCATTAAACAAAATAAGATGTAACATAAAGCCCAAATGCACATAACTGATAACAAAAACTATTAAAAAACATGATTATTTAAACAAAATACTTTCAAATGTGGAGTATCACGCAGGGAATTCTGGGAATATCAGTTTACAGTTTTTTACTGTAAATTTTACATTGATTTGTTATTTTTTTACTTCTAAAAACTGTACAATTTACAGCATTTTACTGTAAAATTACATGAAATGTCTTGTTAGATCTGTTTTTCCACTGTATATAGTACGGGAACTTACTGTTAACCTATTAACAGTTTTTTCCATAGCGTTATTACAAAATTTTACAGTTAAAATTACTTATTTTTTACAGTGTATAGGATGCCTGCCAGAAACGGCTTCCGTCTACAGGTTGTTCTAAACCTGCATAAAGTGATTTCTTCTGTTGAACACAAAAGAAGATACTTTGAAGCATGTGAGTAACCAAACAGCTTCTGGTCCTCAGTAACTCTGTCATTGGGGACCAAAAACTATTTGGTTGCCCACATTCTTCAAAGTATCTTCTTTTATGTTCAACAGAAGAAAGAAATTAAGGTTTGAACAGCTTGTGGGTTTGAAACAATGACAAAATGTTCATTTTTGGGTGAACTGTCCGTTTAAGTCAGACAGTTCACTGTGAGCAACTAATGCTTCTCTGCAAACTGCACGTTCATCATTAGTTACAGGACAGACCCATTGATAACTTTCCCATTCAGCCCTACATCTGGAGAGCCTTGTGTTCAAAGGGCAGACTTAATGTTTTATAAGTCGCTATGAAAACAAAGACGCCAAAATGCAATCACGCGCTTCTCTAATACCTCATATGAACTGATTTCATTATAATTGCTATTAGTATTATAAACAGTGCAAAATACTTATATGTTGATTCAACTATGTTGGCATTTGTAAAATACGGGACAAATCGCGTACCGGGTTGATTTGATAAAATACGGGACGATTCCGTATTTTAAGGGATGGGTGGCAACCCTACACCTGATCCACTTAATCAAGCTCTTCAGGATTACTAGGAACTTCCAAGCAGGTGTGAGTTGGAGCTAAACTCTGCAGAGCTGTGGCCCTCCAGGAATTGAGTTTGGGACCAATGCTTAACATTAGTGTCTGTGTGTCTCCCTCTAGTGGTGAGTCGGGTGCTGGAGGTGACCGACCTCCCCGAGGGCATTTCTCGTCCGGAGGCCGAGAAGCTCTTCCACCAGCTCTCGCTCTGCGGCGCCAAGATCCAGTGGCTGAAGGACCCCCAGTATCCCCGGGGCCCCGGCGGCGGACGGGGAGACGCTAACGACCCGGCTCACCTCTACACCGTGGTGGCCGTGTTCCCCAACACAATGGCGGCCCAGAGCGCCTCCTTCAAACTCAACAACTGCGGCGGGAGTTTGTTCAAACTGCGCGCCACCAAAAAGAACTACGACTTGCGCGTGTTTGAGCGAGCGAGCTCGCAGTGAGTCGGGAGAGAGAGAGAGAGGAAGTCGAAGATGTCAAAGGGAAGAGATCATCCTGGTGTTCCTTAGGGATCTTTTTTATTGTTTTGTATCATTAACAGAAGAGCACATATGACACAGAAGCGTGTTGCGTTTTACGTGTATCGTATGACGCGTGCGCACACTCATAGACACAAGCGGACGTCTTAAAGGGACAGTTCAGATGAAAATGAAATTATTGACTCACTTTCATGGCGTTCCAAACCTGTTTGACTTTTTCTTCTGTGGAACATGCAAGCAGATATTTTGAAGAATGTTGGTAACCAAGTATTTTCAGCTCCTATTGACTTATGGAAGTCAGTGAGTACCAAACATTTTTGATGACCAACGTTTGATTTCCAGCTGTTTTATGCTTTTATTGTGTGTGTGTTCTGCAGAAGAAAGAACTCCATACAGGTGTGGAACGACATGAAGGTAAGTGAATAATGACACTGTTTTCATTTTTGGGCAAACTGTCTCTTTAAAGGGATAGTTTGCCCCAAAAATAAAATTGTCATTTACTCTCATTCACGTCGTTCCAAACTTGTATGACTTAAGTTCTCCTCTGAAACATGAAAGAAGATATTTTGAAGAACTTTGGGAATCAAACTGTCTTGGTTCCCATTGACTTCCATTCTGTTGGAAATACAATGGAGGTCAATGGGAACCGGAAACGTTTGTTTGCCAGTGTTCTTTATATGCTTCTTCAAAAGAAAGAAACGGTTACAGGTGTGCAACGACATGAAGGTGAGTAAATGATGACAGATTTTTCATATTTTTGGATGAACTGTCCCTTTAATGGAGATCTTTGTTTACTCACCTTCATGTTTTTCCAAACCTGTTGGACTTTCTTTCTTCTGTGGAACATAAAAGCAGATATTTTGAAGAATGTTGGGAATCAAACCATCTTGGTTCCATTGACTTCTATTCTATGAAATACAGTGGAACTCAATGGGAACCGGGAATGTTTGTTTGCCAGCATTCTTTATATCATGCATTTTGCAACAGAAAGAAATGTTTACAGGTGTGCAACGACATGAATGTGAATAAATTAACACATTTTTCATTTTTAGACCAATTAAAAAGATGGTTTACCCCAAAATTAAAGTACTGTCATTGACTTGCATTCATGTCGTTCCGAACCTGTAAGACATTTTTCTTCTGTGGAATATAGAAGATGATATTGTGAAGAATGTTTTGGAATCAAACCAGTTCCCATTGGTTTGCATTACAGTATATGGAAATACAATGAAAGTCAATGGGAACCATTTTTTCATGCTTTTGCATACATGTATGTAATGACATAAACAATGACAGAATGTTTTGGGTGAACTATCCCATTAAATGAAGATCTTGTCTTTATTTATTCACCTTCATGTCGTTCCAAATCTGTTTGACGTTATTTAAGTGGTGCACAAACTGAAAATCGTTCTTTGAGAACTCTAGAAAATATATTGAGCTCTGAAAAAATCCAAAAAGATCCATATGACCAAAAGTTGGTGTTTGACATCATATAGTCGAGATGCTGTTTTCCAGTCCATGTGACTCTCATAAAGCCTTCAGAAGACTTGAGAAGAATATAAACGCAACTCATGGTACTTTAATCTCATTTGTGGAGCTCGACAGCTTTATACGAGCAAATAAAGCTCAGATGTTCTTCCAAAGACAGAAGAAGCGAAGTCAAGCAGGTTTGGTGTGGAAACACTGAAAGAGTGGCTCGTTTAATCTGAACTGTGTCTTTAACTCTCCGTCGAAGCCTCGTCTCTCCACACGTTCATCCGTCTCTCTCTCTCTCTTCCTCTGGTGAGCTCTCTCTCCCTCTCTCTTTCTCATCTCTTCCTCTGGCTCTCTCTCTCTCTATTCCTCTGGTGAGCTCTTTCTCTCTCTATCTCTCTTTCTCTCTCTCTCATATCTCTTCCTCTGGTGAGCTCTCTCTCCCTCTCTCTTTCTCATCTCTTCCTCTGGCTCTCTCTCTCTCTATTCCTCTGGTGAGCTCTTTCTCTCTCTATCTCTCTTTCTCTCTCTCTCATATCTCTTCCTCTGGTGAGCTCTCTCTCCCTCTCTCTTTCTCATCTCTTCCTCTGGCTCTCTCTCTCTCTATTCCTCTGGTGAGCTCTTTCTCTCTCTATCTCTCTTTCTCTCTCTCTCATATCTCTTCCTCTGGTGAGCTCTTTCTCTCTCTATCTCTCTTTCTCTCTCTCTCATATCTCTTCCTCTGGCTCTCTCTCTCTCTCTCTCTTTCTCATCTCTTCCTCTGGCTCTCTCTCTCTCTCTTCCTCTGGCTCTCTCTTGCTCTCTCTCTTTCTCATCTCTTCCTCTGGCTCTCTCTCTCTCTCTTCCTCTGGCTCTCTCTCTCTCTCTTCCTCTGGCTCTCTCTTGCTCTCTCTCTTTCTCATCTCTTCCTCTGGCTCTCTCTCTCTCTCTTCCTCTGGCTCTCTCTTGCTCTCTCTCTTTCTCATCTCTTCCTCTGGCTCTCTCTCTCTCTCTCTCTCTCTTCCTCTGGTGAGCTCTCTTTCCCTCTCTCTTTCTCATCTCTTCCTCTGGTGAGCTCTCTCTCTTCCTCTGGCTCTCTCTCTCTCTCTTTTCCTCTGGTGAGCGCTCTCTCTCTCTCTCTCTCTCTCTTCCTCTGGTGAGCGCTCTCTCTCATCTCTTCCTCTGGTGAGCTCTCTCTCTCTCTCTCTCTCTCTCTCTCTCTCTCTCTCTCTCTCTCTTCCTCTGGTGAGCGCTCTCTCTCATCTCTTCCTCTGGTGAGCTCTCTCTCCCTCTCTCTTTCTCATCTCTTCCTCTGGCTCTCTCTCTCTCTCTCTCTCTCTCTCTCTCACGTTGTTCACTTTGGATTTCTTCCTCTTTCACTTTCTAGCGTTTCTTGCTTTCTGTTTTGCCTTAACGCTGTTGTGGACTTCTGTATCGCGCTGTTTATTTTCTCTCTCTCTCTCTCAGATGAATCTTCTTTTCTCGGTTCAGTATATTTATATAAGTGATGTAAGGATTATAAGAAATAATCTATATATTCAGTGATTCTTTTCCCGTGGATAAGTTGAAGCTCTTTGCTCTCTCGCTCCTCTTCTTCTCCTCGTTGTGTTTGCGTTTTTCTGTGGACAGCTGTGCAGAAAGTATCTGAGGTATTTAAAAGTGCACAATGATTGTGAATGTCTACTGTAAATTCCATTTAATCTGTTATTTTTTGTTTGTTTTTAAAAATATAAAAGATAACTGAAAGATTCCTGCAGCGTTTGGGTTTGTGAGTTTGCGTCAGATCTGTGTGAATGTGTTGTGTTCGTCACAAAAGAAATCAAATTCATTTCTTCATTCATGTTTTTCATTTATATAACAGACACATGTGACCCTGGAGCACAAAACCAGTCATAAGGGTTTATGCATCATCTGAAGCTGAATAAATAAGCATTGATGTATGGTTTGTTATGATAGGACAATATTTGTAAATCTGGAATCTGAGGGTGCAAAAAAATCTAAATATTGAGAAAATCACCTTTAAAGTTGTTCAAATTAAGTTCTTAGCAATGCATATTACTAATCAAAAATTAAGTTTTGATATATTTACGGTAGGAAATGTACAAAATATCTTCATGGAACATGATCTTAATATCCTAATGATTTTTGGCATGAAAGAAAAATGAATATTTTTGACCCATACAATGTATTGTTGTCTATTACTACAAATATACTCATGCGACTTATGACTGCGTTTGTGCTGCAGGGTCAGAATATGATCCTATTTGATCCTAAATTACATGGATTTCTTACTTTGTCAAAAGTGAGGGAACAAATGAATTTATAAAGTTAAAAACTGGCGTGAAAATGTTCTTGTTCACCAGTTAAAGAGCACGTGCACAAACATTTTGCTCTCAAATATACCAGTAATTCAAATATTCCAACATCGTTTATTAAAATGTAAAGAGAAATGGCTCTATATTTAATGCATTAACTAACAATAAGTAGCAGTACATTTGTTACAGTATTTATTAATGTTTGGCAATGTTAGTTATAGTGCTGTCAAACAATTAATCACATACTATATAAGTTTTTGTTTGCATAATATGTGTTCGGTGTATATTTATGTATATATATATATATAAATACACACATACAGTATATATTTTGATATGATATAATATACATATATAAAATGTATGTATTTACATGTCTATATATTCATATAATTTATATTATAAATAAATATAATATATAAACATAACATTTTATACATGCATGTGTGTGTATTTATATATACATAATAAATAAACAGTACAAGCATATATTATGTAAACAAAAACTTATTTTGGATTAGATTCATCGCGATTAATCGTTTGACCGCACTAATTAGTTAATATAATAATAATACAGTTGTTCATTGTTAGTTCGTGTTATCTAATGTGTCTTTAAAGTGTTACCAGATGTGTAGCATTCCAGGAAGTTATTGTAAATTCACATTTAGGATGTACATTATTATAAATGAGGCCTAAATTATGTCGTTCAGGCCAAACCAAAGATTGCCTCTAATTAAAAGCCAATCAGCTTTTTAATGGCGCTGCTGCTGAATAATGTTAACCAGAAGTCAAATATGGGTTTAGTTTAGTTCTAAGCTGCTGTTGTATATCACGCAGCATTTCTAAAACCTTCATGATAGTAAAAATACTCATTTAATGCTGATTAATATTAATGTGATAAAGATCACAGCAGAAATATCAGATGGTGACAGATTTGAGAAAGAAGCACTACTGTGTTTGTTGCGTCTATCCCGTTACAGTCAGTGATGTTACATTAAATGAGTTTAATATGCAGTTTCACAGAAGATCTGCAGAATGATTTGCATATGCACTGCGTTCTTCATTCTGATTGGCTGACGTGAGTAATGCTGCATTCACATCATGGTACTGTTACTGAGCTTTTGATTTGTAGAAACATTCATGTATTTGTCAAACTCATAATTACAGGCTAGAAGCTGGACTTCTGGGACTTCTGACGCTTGACCGCCGTGTCGTCATTTATCAATTAAAAAAATTACAACTCTTTTAATCATTAATCCTAAACGAGTATCAGCATCTGCACATATTATTATTAGTGCTGTCAAATGATTAATCACATCCAAAATAAAAGTTTTTGTTTACATAATATATGAGTGTGTACTGTGTATATTTATTATGTATATATAAATACAAACACGTGCATGTATATATTCAAGAAAAATGTTTATATATTACATTTATTTATATATAATATAAAAATATGAATATATAAATGTATAAAATATTTTCTAAATATGTATGTATTTATATATACACATTATAAATATACACATTACACATACATATATAATGTAAACAAATTTTTTTTTTTGGATGTGATTAATCGTTTGACAGCATTAGTATGTATAAATACACAATACATATTTTGAAAATATTTACATGTATATATTTTTATTCACTTTATATTATATATAAATATATTTAATATATAAACATAACATTTTCCTTAAATATATACATGCATGTGTGTGTGTATTTATATATACATAAGTATACACACACATATTATGTAAACAAATAAACTTTTATTTTGGATGCGATTAATCATTTGGCAGCACTAATTATTATTAAATCTTTATGAGGCATATATCCAGTCGAGGTGAGTTAATGTAGTGATGGCGTTCTGCTGTCATAAAGTGGCACATGCAGGTTGCAACATTGAGTGTTGCTATAGAAACTGGTTTATTTCTGAGGATTGTAACAGATTCAGTAATTCCATTATGACGTAAATGTGATTATATTTAGACGGCAGGTGTTCACAGCCGTGCTCAAACTCAGACTGACGGCATGGATGGAAGCTGATGATGATTTTATACAGACTGTTCAATATACAAGAAGTTGATATGCAGTAAGGTACAGTACGTGACTCACGGCGTCCTGTAATCACTGATCCGGCTGATCTCAATCACTAACACATGATTCATAAAACTGCACAGCTGGGAAGTATTTCTGGATTTGAGCGTCACGTCGACACAATCTTTCCAAACTCTTTCAGTTCATTAAGCTTCACAGCAAAAGTGCACTGCTCAGACATATGGATCATAATGACTTTGTTTTTGTTCCTCAAATAACCTCAGATGAGAGCTAACCGCTTTCTAAAATACTTGACCGATGGAGAAAGAAAGATGATTTATTTTTGAAGTTTCTCAAAGAAGTCTCTTCTGCTCACCAAAGCTGCATTTATAACTACATGAAAAATAGTGAAATATTATTACAGTTTAAAATAACTGTTTTCTATGTGAATATGTGTTAAACTGTAATTTATTTCTGTGACCAAAGCTGTATTTTCAGCATCATTACTCCAGTCTTCAGTGTCACATGATCTTCAGAAATCATAATAATATGCTGATTTACTGCTCAAGAAACATTTCTGATTATTATCAATGTTGAAAACAGTTTTTGTTTTTTCAGTAATTTTTGTAGAAACTGTGATGCATTTTATTTTTCAGGATTCACAGATGAATAGAAAGTTCAAAAGAACAGCATTTATTTGAAATAGAAATCTACTGTGACATTATAAATGTATTTACTGGCACTTGATTAATTTAATGCAGCCTTGATGAAAGTATCAATTTCTTTAAAAAACAAGCATTATTCCATATGTATTACATATGTTACCCTGGAGTACAGAACCAGTCATAAGGGTCAATTTTTTTAAATTGAGATGTATGCATCATCTGAAGCTGAATAAATAATCTTTCCATTGATGTATGGTTTGTTATGATAGGACAATATTTGTAAATCTGGAATCTGAGGGTGCAAAAAAATCTAAATATTGAGAAAATCACCTTTAAAGTTGTTCAAATGAAGTTCTTAGCAATGCATATTACTAATCAAAAATTAAGTTTTGATATATTTATGGAAGGAAATTTACTAAATATCTTCATGGAACATGATCTTAATATCCTAATGATTTTTGTCATACAAGAAAAATGGATAATTTTGACTCATACAATGTATTGTTGTCTATTGCTACAAATATACCTGTGTTACTTATGACTGCTTTTGTGCTCCAGGGACACATATATGGAATAATAAACAGAATATTTAAGCACATTATGCATTAGTTGCTTGTAGTTTTATCAGGCTGTTACAATAACACAGTTCCACCATGATGCACATGTAAAAACAAACAAACGTGGCATTACCACAGCAGTTTTGTAACTTGATGATGATGATGATGATGGTGATGATTATGGTTCACAGTCAGCTGTACAAGTGTCTCTGTAGTTCAGACTCAGACAGGTGCAGCTGCTGTAATTCAGATCTGCTGCTGTGTGTGCTCTATAACCAGCATCAGATCCACACTGAAGATCTGAACCGAAGAGTCCTGCTGTGAGAAGATAAGAGCTCTTCACCGCTTCAGCTTCATACAGAAGAACTCTGAGCCAGCACCAGATCCACACTGAAGACCTGAACCCAAGAGTCCTGCTGTGAGAAGATAAGAGCTCTTCACCGCTTCAGCTTCATACAGAAGAACTCTGAGCCAGCATCAGATCCACACTGAAGATCTGAACCCAAGGGTCCTGCTGTGAGAAGATAAGAGCTCTTCACCGCTTCAGCTTCATACAGAAGAACTCTGAGCCAGCATCGATCCACACTGAAGATCTGAACCCAAGAGTCCTGCTGTGAGAAGATAAGAGCTCTTCACCGCTTCAGCTTCATACAGAAGAACTCTGAGCCAGCACCAGATCCACACTGAAGATCTGAACCCAAGAGTCCTGCTGTGAGAAGATAAGAGCTCTTCACCGCTTCAGCTTCATACAGAAGAACTCTGAGCCAGCATCGATCCACACTGAAGATCTGAAGCCAAGAGTCCTGCTGTGAGAAGATAAGAGATCTTCACCGCTTCAGCTTCATACAGAAGAACTCTGAGCCAGCATCGATCCACACTGAAGATCTGAAGCCAAGAGTCCTGCTGTGAGAAGATAAGAGCTCTTCACCGCTTCAGCTTCATACAGAAGAACTCTGAGCCAGCATCGATCCACACTGAAGATCTGAACCCAAGAGTCCTGCTGTGAGAAGATAAGAGCTCTTCACCGCTTCAGCTTCATACAGAAGAACTCTGAGCCAGCATCGATCCACACTGAAGATCTGAAGCCAAGAGTCCTGCTGTGAGAAGATAAGAGATCTTCACCGCTTCAGCTTCATACAGAAGAACTCTGAGCCAGCATCGATCCACACTGAAGATCTGAAGCCAAGAGTACTGCTGTGAGAAGATAAGAGCTCTTCACCGCTTCAGCTTCATACAGAAGAACTCTGAGCCAGCATCGATCCACACTGAAGATCTGAACCCAAGAGTCCTGCTGTGAGAAGATAAGAGATCTTCACCGCTTCAGCTTCATACAGAAGAACTCTGAGCCAGCATCGATCCACACTGAAGATCTGAAGCCAAGAGTCCTGCTGTGAGAAGATAAGAGCTCTTCACCGCTTCAGCTTCATACAGAAGAACTCTGAGCCAGCATCGATCCACACTGAAGATCTGAAGCCAAGAGTCCTGCTGTGAGAAGATAAGAGATCTTCACCGCTTCAGCTTCATACAGAAGAACTCTGAGCCAGCATCGATCCACACTGAAGATCTGAAGCCAAGAGTACTGCTGTGAGAAGATAAGAGCTCTTCACCGCTTCAGCTTCATACAGAAGAACTCTGAGCCAGCATCGATCCACACTGAAGATCTGAACCCAAGAGTCCTGCTGTGAGAAGATAAGAGATCTTCACCGCTTCAGCTTCATACAGAAGAACTCTGAGCCAGCATCGATCCACACTGAAGATCTGAAGCCAAGAGTCCTGCTGTGAGAAGATAAGAGCTCTTCACCGCTTCAGCTTCATACAGAAGATCTCTGAGCCAGCATCAGATCCACACTGAAGATCTGAACCCAAGAGTCCTGCTGTGAGAAGATAAGAGATCTTCACCGCTTCAGCTTCATACAGAAGAACTCTGAGCCAGCATCGATCCACACTGAAGACCTGAAGCCAAGAGTCCTGCTGTGAGAAGATAAGAGATCTTCACCGCTTCAGCTTCATACAGAAGAACTCTGAGCCAGCACCAGATCCACACTGAAGATCTGAACCCAAGAGTCCTGCTGTGAGAAGATAAGAGCTCTTCACCGCTTCAGCTTCATACAGAAGAACTCTGAGCCAGCACCAGATCCACACTGAAGATCTGAACCCAAGAGTCCTGCTGTGAGAAGATAAGAGCTCTTCACCGCTTCAGCTTCATACAGAAGAACTCTGAGCCAGCATCGATCCACACTGAAGATCTGAACCCAAGAGTCCTGCTGTGAGAAGATAAGAGATCTTCACCGCTTCAGCTTCATACAGAAGAACTCTGAGCCAGCATCGATCCACACTGAAGATCTGAAGCCAAGAGTCCTGCTGTGAGAAGATAAGAGCTCTTCACCGCTTCAGCTTCATACAGAAGATCTCTGAGCCAGCATCAGATCCACACTGAAGATCTGAACCCAAGAGTCCTGCTGTGAGAAGATAAGAGATCTTCACCGCTTCAGCTTCATACAGAAGAACTCTGAGCCAGCATCGATCCACACTGAAGATCTGAAGCCAAGAGTCCTGCTGTGAGAAGATAAGAGCTCTTCACCGCTTCAGCTTCATACAGAAGATCTCTGAGCCAGCATCAGATCCACACTGAAGATCTGAACCCAAGAGTCCTGCTGTGAGAAGATAAGAGATCTTCACCGCTTCAGCTTCATACAGAAGAACTCTGAGCCAGCATCGATCCACACTGAAGACCTGAAGCCAAGAGTCCTGCTGTGAGAAGATAAGAGATCTTCACCGCTTCAGCTTCATACAGAAGAACTCTGAGCCAGCACCAGATCCACACTGAAGATCTGAACCCAAGAGTCCTGCTGTGAGAAGATAAGAGATCTTCACCGCTTCAGCTTCATACAGAAGAACTCTGAGCCAGCACCAGATCCACACTGAAGATCTGAACCCAAGAGTCCTGCTGTGAGAAGATAAGAGATCTTCACCGCTTCAGCTTCATACAGAAGAACTCTGAGCCAGCACCAGATCCACACTGAAGATCTGAACCCAAGAGTCCTGCTGTGAGAAGATAAGAGATCTTCACCGCTTCAGCTTCATACAGAAGAACTCTGAGCCAGCACCAGATCCACACTGAAGATCTGAACCCAAGAGTCCTGCTGTGAGAAGATAAGAGCTCTTCACCGCTTCAGCTTCATACAGAAGAACTCTGAGCCAGCACCAGATCCACACTGAAGATCTGAACCCAAGAGTCCTGCTGTGAGAAGATAAGAGCTCTTCACCGCTTCAGCTTCATACAGAAGAACTCTGAGCCAGCACCAGATCCACACTGAAGATCTGAACCCAAGAGTCCTGCTGTGAGAAAATAAGAGCTCTTCACCGCTTCAGCTTCATACAGAAGAACTCTGAGCCAGCATCGATCTACACTGAAGATCTGAACCCAAGAGTCCTGCTGTGAGAAGATAAGAGATCTTCACCGCTTCAGCTTCATACAGAAGAACTCTGAGCCAGCACCAGATCCACACTGAAGATCTGAACCCAAGAGTCCTGCTGTGAGAAGATAAGAGCTCTTCACCGCTTCAGCTTCATACAGAAGAACTCTGAGCCAGCATCGATCCACACTGAAGATCTGAACCCAAGAGTCCTGCTGTGAGAAGATAAGAGCTCTTCACCGCTTCAGCTTCATACAGAAGAACTCTGAGCCAGCACCAGATCCACACTGAAGATCTGAACCCAAGAGTCCTGCTGTGAGAAGATAAGAGCTCTTCACCGCTTCAGCTTCATACAGAAGAACTCTGAGCCAGCATCGATCCACACGCCACAATCAACCAACTCTCAGACCGAAGGGGATTCTAGAAAGAGAGTTCCAGGTAGAAATGTCTTTCACCTCGCTGAAGTCTGTTTTAATGTGTCTTCATTAACTGAGAACAATGTTTGAGCTGCTGACATTCATGTGATGGGCTGAAATGTTTGAAATGATATTTGCTGTAAGAGAATGAATCTGGACAGAGATGGATATTGATCCATCAAAAATGAGACTTCCTTTTAGACTTGCACTCTAACTGCTTGTTTTCTTAAAACCTAACACTAGCTTTTCTATAATTTTTGTATTCTATCTATTTGTTTTCTTTGTATTTATTATACAATTAACAAAAAGCAAAAAAAGAGGCCTATATCTCTAGCTTGCTCTATTCGTTTTCTATTCTATCTGTTTTCTTTTTATTAAAACTACATGCTACGTGTACCGTTAAACTGAGACTTTTATAGCACTTGTATATTATTGCTCTTTTGTTGGTTTTGATTGCTTCTATTGTCCTCATTTGTAAGTCTCTTTGGATAAAAGCATCTGCTAAATAACTAAATGTAATGTAAAATTACAATTCCTAGCACTTTCCACAAATAGGCTACAAATTTAGTTCTCTTAAAGTAGCTAAACCAAATGTTTAGTTATTAAAGAGGCAGTATTTTTCTTTAATTTGTAGGTATGCAAGTTACAAACAAAAACTAAAAACCAAACTAAATCACAGGTTCATTCAGACTCCGATTCATAGTTGTTTTTTCCATGGAGAAAAAACAACACTTTGATGTTAACTATAAATATTCATCAATATGCTTATTTGATGTTTATTGCTAGGAAATAATGAAATCACACAACTGAGGGTTTGAACTTTATCCAGATTCTTCTGAATTTGACGGAACAGTTTGTGTAATGTGTGACAAACAGCTCTTTCTGAAGGCCAAGCAAATCTAGAAAGAACAATAATTAATTTGATCATTTTTAATTCTTGTGATTAAGAGCCTCTTGATGATGAGTTCTGCTGAATGGACTCATTATCATGCACTTAAGTAGGATAAATTAGTTATTTTTATTTATTTTGTAACTCACAAAAGGTACATTTTTTCCTCTTTCCAAAAATGTTTTTGGAGTTACATATCTCATTTGTAAAAAAAAATTTTTTTTTTTTAAATGTGTCCCTGCAGCACAAAAGCAGTCATAAGTAACACAGGTATATTTGTAGTAATAGACAACAATACATTGTATGGGTCAAAATTATACATTTTTCTGTTATGCCAAAAATCATTAGGATATTAAGATCATGTTCCATGAAGATATTTTGTAAATTTCCTACCGTAAATATATCAAAACTTCATTTTTGATTAGTAATATGCATTGCTAAGAACTTCATTTGAACAACTTTAAAGATGATTTTCTCAATATTTAGATTTTTTTGCACCCTCAGATTCCAGATTTACAAATATTGTCCTATCATAACAAACCATACATCAATGGAAAGCTATTTATTCAGCTTCAGATGATGTATAAATCTCAATTTCATAAAATTGACCCTTATGACTGGTTTGTGCTCCAGCGTCACATATATAACTGTAAAAACAGAACTGCTTTATGGTTTTAGATGTTTAACAGTGGCTCATGTCTGTGGTTTGTTCTCAGCTCCCTCTTCTGGTGGATCAGAGACCTGCAGGCGTCCGCTGTGAGGATGATGATGATGATGATCCAGTATGACTGCTCTTCCTCACTCTCTCTCTCTTTCAGGATTCCTGCTGTCACTCAAATACAGGGAAGTTTAACATGTGTTCTTCAGTCTTGGGGAAAAACTGATGTCAATGTCTCTAGTGAATAAATCCTGATCATCTGCTGAAGTGAGTCACTGAGCTGATAATGTCAGTTCAGAGAACATTCAAAAGTAACATTCTCATAACGTTTGCAAAATGAACGTTCATAACCCAATAATTTTTTTTTACATTTTTTTAGAAACTGGACATTTTGAACATTCAGAAATAATATTGCAACTCTTTACTTAAAGCCTTTATGTAATGCATTATAAATGTATACACAATGTATGTTGTAAAGCATTATATATTTTCATAAATAATTCTAACCAAAGTTAAAATGCAAAAGATTTGTTTGTCATTAATGCATTTTAATGCATTATTCTTTCTTAAGGTGTAATAATGTATTATAGCTGTTGTTACAATGATTCATGAGATCATACAGTGCATTATACGGCACAATTAATGCATTAAAACTACTTTTATAATGCATTATATATAAAGCCTTTAAGAAATGTGTTTCCATAACATTTTCATAACTTAACAATTCTTAGAATATGTATTTGTTGTTTATATTTTACATGCATGTGCTTTTTAGTTGAATAAATGTAATTGTTTTCATAAAGAACAAATCGCCAATTCTAACCAATCTGAATAAATGCATTTGGAAAATACAATTATTTGACCTAAATCAATTAGATGCAATTATTTAATAATAAACTATGCCATTTGGGCAGAAATCTGACCTGTTTCATTCATATGATTGACAAATATGCGTAATACATATATTAGTTTGTTTAGATTAAAACTGCAATCCAAATGCATAGAAATGCAAGGTCTATTTTTAGTGAAAAGAGACACCTGACGTCTGATATATGAGATCAGCGTTATCTGAGTGTAGTTTTGACATGAATTATGCTCACGTTGCTCATTCGTGTTGATATTGTACTTGTGTCATGCACTAACATCTGTCTGTGTTTTCTGTCTTTCTTCAGGTGTATTTCATCTGTGATGATGAAGATGAGGAGGAGGAACCCGTAAACGACAGGCAGCACAAGTTTAAAGACTTGTTCATGAGTTCAGAGGTCAAACGCTTCTTTCTCACCACCATAAATCTCACTTTTGTCTCTCTCTGTCTTCCAGTCAGTAATAAATCTGCTCTGAGGAGCAAAAACTGCACGACCGACATCCATCATACGTGGAGTTCCAGAGGTGCTTCCTGATCTTCTTCTGTGTTGTTATGCACTTTATAAATGACTGTTAATTAATGCATTTGTGGTTTACACTTCAAATCTGTCAATGCAATTAGACAATATGTGACCCTGGAGCACAAAACCAGTCATAAGGGTCAATTTTATGAAATTGAGATTTATGCATCATCTGAATGTGAATAAATAATCTTTGCATTGATGTATGGTTTGTTATGATAGGACAATATTTGTAAATCTGGAATCTGAGTGTGCAAAAAAATCTAAATATTGAGAAAATCATCTTTAAAGTTGTTCAAATGAAGCTCTTAGCAATGCATATTACTAATCAAAAATTAAGTTTTGATATATTTACGGTAGGAAATTTACAAAATATCTTCATGGAACATGATCTTAATATCCTAATGATTTTTGGCATGACAGAAAAATGTATAATTTTGACTCATACAATGTATTGTTGTCTATTGCTACAGATATACCTGTGTTACTTATGACTGCTTTTGTGCTGCAGGGTCACATGACCTCAGTGAAGTCATAACTAGTGTAGCTTTACTTCTCAGGTAGGTTGAACTTGTTTTAGTTGTATTTATTTCACATATTTCAGCTGTGTCAGCAGAACGTCTTCATCAAAGAGCTGCTTCTGTTCTGAGTCTCAGTCACGTGACTTCATTACAGACCTCATTATTAACAGCAGAACTGAACTTTAGTGCTGCGTCTGCAGAAAGACTCACAGAACCTCGATCCTGAAGATCAGCTCTGTTCATTATTATCACCTTCTCACTTCATCACAATCAGATTTCCAGAAACTTTAGGTGTATGAACTCAATCTTACGTCACACGTCTGCTTTTCTGTAGATCGCTGCTGTATTACTGATACTCCTGTTATTTATATAGTTTATTTGTGTTTATGATAACATGCAGTTTTTCAATGTTAATCATAATTCAGTGTTGTTACACAGAATATCCACTGAAACATACGTTTCATTTAATGGTGTACAAACAAATTAATTATTTATGCTGCATAAAATAATAACGAAAATAACATTTATTGTTATTACCATTATTATTATTATTATATAAAAATATATGAAAATATACACAAGAACATAATATCTAGATGTTATTATTATATAATATAGACTGCATGCATTTGTAATAATATTTAACAATAATAATACAAATAATATTATTATTAATTATTTTTATATTAATAAGTATATAATGCAAAAATATATTGATATACTTAATAATAAGAATAATGTATAATTTATATAAGAATAATAATAACAATAACTTATGATTATATAATTAGTTTATAATATACAAATGTTTCAAATGTATTATAAATATGTTATAATATATTATAAATATTATAAAAACTAGATGTTATATAAATAGTCAGTATGCATATTTAATAATAATATTTAATATTTAACTAATATAATAATAATAAATTAATACCTATTTAAATGAATACATAATTATTATTACTACTACATATTATACATTTGTATTATTTAGATATTATTATCATTGTTACTGTTGTTGCTGGTTTTTATTATTACTATAAAAAGTTGAGCTGCACAGCTGTCATGCTGAAGTTTGTCTGTGTGTAGCTCAGTGCAAGAAAGCGTCAGAAGACAAGAAGAACGAGAGCATGAAGACACATTCAGAAAAACACTAATCTGTAAGAGACTAGGATCATATTTATATGAACCATAAACACTCACATATTGCATGTTCTTTATCACATTATATTCTGCTCTGTTTTACCAGATAATGAAGAAGATGATGATGATGATGATGATGGAGAAAGATGATGATGATGATGATGATGATGATGAAGGAAGATGATGATGAAGGAAGATGATGATGGTGATGAAGATGATGATGATGATGATGAAGATGATGAAGATGATGATGGAGGAAGATGATGATGATGAAGATGATGATGATGATGAAGGAAGATGATGATGATGATGGAGGAAGATGATGATGATGATGATGATGAAGATGATGATGGAGGAAGATGATGATGATGATGATGAAGATGATGATGGAGGAAGATGATGATGATGATGATGATGATGGAGGAAGATGAAGATGATGATGATGGAGGAAGATGATGATGGTGATGATGGAGAAAGATGATGATGATGATGATGAAGATGATGATGATGATGATGATGAAGATGATGATGGAGGAAGATGATGATGATGATGATGATGATGGAGGAAGATGAAGATGATGATGATGGAGGAAGATGATGATGGTGATGATGGAGAAAGATGATGATGATGATGATGAAGAAAGATGAAGATGATGATGATGATGATGATGATGGAGGAAGATGATGATGGTGATGATGGAGAAAGATGATGATGATGATGAAGATGATGATGATGATGAAGGAAGATGATGATGATGATGAAGATGATGATGATGATGATGATGAAGATGATGATGATGAAGATGATGAAGGAAGGAAGATGATGATGATGATGGAGGAAGATGATGATGATGATGATGATGAAGATGATGATGATGATGATGAAGGAAGATGATGATGGAGGAAGATGATGATGATGATGATGATGATGGAGAAAGATGATGATGATGATGATGATGGAGAAAGATGATGATGATGATGGAGGAAGATGATGATGATGATGATGGAGGAAGATGAAGATGATGATGGAGGATGATGATGATGATGATGATGATGATGATGGAGGAAGATGAAGATGATGATGATGATGATGATGATGATGGAGGAAGATGAAGATGATGATGATGGTGATGATGATGAAGAAAGATGAGACTCCGCCGAAAGCAGAGGAAGGTACAGAAGCAATGATTATGATTTTAAAGTGAAATACGCTCATGTTCCTGTCAGATTGGTGCTCATGTCGTGTAATTCCAGTTGAACTGTAATTAATTCAGAATTCATTTATTGCCAAATAGAGAAGATGCAGAGAAGTTAATAGAGAAGTTCTTCCTCCTAAACCAAAGAAAGAAGCCTCCACCGAGGAAACTGGGCATTTTCTCTCAGTCTCATTATTATCTGGTTGTGTATCGCTTCAGAGCCACAGAGAAGGACGACCTAGACGTGCAGTGAGTCTCGTCATCATCATCATCTGTCGGCTCTGTATGATGGACGACACAATCACTGTCTCTCTGTGTTTGTGTCGTCAGTCCAGGAGATCGATGATTCAAACCAGGAGTGATTCACTGAGTCACTGAATCAAACACAGCCCACACTGAACACACACAACATCACAGCGAGAGTCATTGATTCAAAACAGTGATGGAAGCATTGTTAGTAATGCATTATAATGTAAGTTCAAACGTTTTGTGTTGGTGAGGTTTTTTATGTTTCTGAAAGAAGCCTCTTCTGCTCACCAAGACTGCATTTATTTGATCAAAAATACAGTAAAAAATGTGAAATATTTCAATTTAAAACAGCTGTTTTCTATGTGAATATATGTTAAACTGTAATTTATTTCTGTGATACGCAGCTGTATTTTCAGCATCATTACTGCAGTCTTCAGTGTCACATGATCTTCAGAAATCATAATAATATGCTGATTTGCTGCTCAAGAAACATTTCTGATTATCAATGTTGAAAACAGTTGTGCTGCACAAAAATTGTGGAAACTGTGATGCATTTTATTTTTCATGATTCACAGATGAATAGAAAGTTCAAAAGAACAGCATTTATTTGAAATAGAAAAATTTTGTAACATTATAAACATCTTTACTGTCACTTTTGATCAATATAATGCAGCCTAGATGAATGAGTTTTCTTTTATTTTTAAAAAATCTTCCACATTTTAACAGTAGTGTATAAATGTTAAAGC
>JALXFT010003868.1:50000-72500 GCA_023376895.1 Aspiorhynchus laticeps
GATAGATAGATAGATAGATAGATAGATAGATAGATAGATAGATAGATAGGTAGGTGGATAGATAGATAGATGGATAGATAGATAGATAGATAGATAGATAGTCAGGTGAATAGACAGATAGATAGATGGATGGACAGATAGATAGACAGGTGGATGGATCATTTCTTAATCTTACTGGCAGTTTCTTTATGGATCAAATAAATGTTTTTTTTCTTTCTTTCCAAACTGAAGCTCTATTTCAAGTATTTTTCTAGTTTTCTCCAGTATTTGAGTCCATTCCAGCAGCAGTGATGCACTCGTCTGCCAGCAGATGTCAGTGATGCCCCTCGTTTCTCCAGTCTGACCTCTGCTCTCTCTCTCTCTCTCTCTCTCTCTCTCTCTCTCTCTTGCTCGCTCGCTCTCTCTCTCTCTCTCTCTCTCTCTCTCTCTCTCTCTCTCTCTCTCTCTCTCTCTCTCTCTCTCTCTCTCTCTCTCTCTCTCTCTGCTCTCTCTCTCCCTCTCTCTCTCTGCTCTCTCCTCTCTCTCTCTCTCTCTCTCTCTCTCTGCTCGCTCTCTCTCTCTCTCTCCTCTCTCTCTCTCTCTCTCTGCATCAATACTTTAACACTGTCTTTTGTTTGGATTCTGACAGTAACATCTCCCATCATGCAGTGCAGAGAGTTCTGTGTGTGTGTGTGTGTGTTGCAGATCAGTGAATCTCCACCTGTATCTGTATCTCACTGAGTGAATGTGGAGTCACATCTGCACTGATTCACTGCTAATGTTCAGCGTTGTAGATGAATATGATGTGAATTTGTGCTCAGAACTGTCATTTTGCTTTATTTACAAGCTTGATTTCATATAAAGAGCTTGTGAAGGATGCATTACAAACCAGCGTTGGGTGTAATGCATTACAAGTAATGCGAGTAACGTAATCAGATTATGCATTACTTTTAAATTTACAATAAATATCTGAGTTACTTTTTCAAACAAGTAACGCTTTGTTTTCCAATTTACTCGCAGAAATCCCTCCTGTCCCCATGTTGAGAAAACTAATAAGCAAGCACAGCTCAGGTGACAAAAAGTAATGCAAAAGTAGTGTAATGCATTCATTTCCATAAAAAGTAACGCAATTAGTTATTTTTTTTATCGAGTAATGCAATATTGTAATGCATTTCTTTCCGTAAAAAGTAACTAAGTAATGCAATTAGTTATTTTTTTTATCGAGTAATGCAATATTGTAATGCATTTCTTTCCGTAAAAAGTAACTAAGTAATGCAATTAGTTATTTTTTTTATGGAGTAATGCAATATTGTAATGCATTTCTTTCCGTAAAAAGTAACTAAGTAATGCAATTAGTTCTTTTTTATGGAGTAATGCAATATTGTAATGCATTTCTTTTAAAAGTAACTTTCCCCAGCACTGATTAAAACCGGTTTTGTACACACTAAGGCCAGAGTCATTGAAAAACATGGTCAGAAGATTGATCTTTTTAACTGATGTGGAAACCTGTTTGAAAACCATCATTTTTGCACTTTCTGATGCTAGAGCCACACAAATAACAAACTGCATGTCTAACTTCAAATATTCAGTGCTGAAACACTGCATTTGTTGCTTCTGATGGGTTAAAAGCTTTCTCCTCTCCTCCGACTGTGTATTTATTGACTCAAAGCTCTGTATTTCATCTTATTTGTGTAACACAAATTTCCCCCAGTGCATGATGGGTAAGATTTTTATAGCAATCAGCCACCTGATTGCATTCAGAGCTCATCTGTCCTTTGATGCTCCAAATCACATTAAGCTTCACTAGTCGACTCATCCATCTCCACCTTTAGACTTTGAGAAATGCTGCAAATGTGGTTAAAAATAATGGATTAAAAGTGTGTTTCAGTGGCCGCGTGCCCGATCGAGCTGATATTGATTGGACACATTGTTTCTGCCTCTCATTTGCACCATTACGGTCACTACTTTCTTCTTTCCTTCCTGGCTTTCGCTTCTCAAAGACGTGTAAATGCATTATAACATTAGGGCCGGAAATGAGAGACCGTCGTGTGTCTTCGAGGCCGTGGTGTTATCTGCTCGCGTGTGTATTCGTCTGTTTCCTTCTATTTTGCTCTTTGTTTCAATCCCTCCGTCTCTCTGTGTCTGTTTGGAGAAGGCCGTCTGTAATGGTTTAATCTATGAGGCATAATATTGAATCTCTGACAAGGCTCTTTGGGAAATCGTGGAAGAATAACTATTCTTATTCCGTCTCATTTTTCACCAGAGCTGAATTCAATTATCTAATATGATTTGTATGCTTATTAATCTTCATTATTCATAGAGTCTCAATGGTTTTGCGATGCGGGCGAGTTAACGATATTTCGGTGGGTTTTATGTAGTGAGGTAATGAATCTGAGTTTGATTCGCTGACAGGGTTGTTGTTGTTCGGTGTCTGGTCCGTCTGTCAGTGATGGGACTCACCTGAAGTCCAAACTGACATCAGAACAATGTGATGATGACACGCTGTCACGCTCGTCAAGGACTGAGACAAAGAGAAGCTTCCTTCTGTTCTCCAACACTCACCTCTCTCTGTGTGTCTCTCTCTCTCTCTCTGTGTCTCTGTCTCTCTCCCTCTCTCTCTCTCTCTCTCTCTCTCTCTCTGTCTCTCTTTTGGAGTTGTTGTTTTGCTGGATATTGCTAAAGATTCAATAAACACACACTTACACACAAAACACACATACATACAAATTATATTTATATTATATTATTATTAATGTATGCAATAAAATATATAATAAATTATATATATTGCTTGAAAGTTTGTGAACCCCTTGCAGAATCTGTGAAAATGTGAGTAGATCATACAAAACGCATGTTATTTTTTATTTAGTACTGTCCTGAGTAAGATATATTACATAAAATATGTTTACATTTAGTCCACAAGATGAAAAAAAATAGCTGAAATTATTAAAATAACCCCCTTCAAAAGTTTGTGAACCCTTGGTTCTTAATACTGTGTGAGGTTCCCTGATGATCCACGACTGTTCTTTTGTTTTGTGTTGGTTGTTCATGAGTCCCTTGTTTGTTCTGAACAGTTGAACTGAGCTGTTCTTCAGACAAATCCTCCACGTTCTGTAGATTCTGCAGTTTTCCTTTTTTGTTTGAACCTTTTTAATAATTGTGTTTGAGTCCATCAATTGTCCTCAGTGTGAAAAGATGGATCTCAAAATCATACAGTCACTGCTGGAAAGGGTTCAAATATGCAAAAATGCTGTAAAACTGCAGAATCTACAGAACGTGGAGGATTTGTCTGAAGAACAGCTCAGTTCAACTGTTCAGAACAAACAAGGGACTCATGAACAACCAACACAAAACAAAAGAACAGTCGTGGATCATCAGGGAACCTCACACAGTATTAACAACCAAGGGTTCACAAACTTTTGAAGGGGGTTATTTTAATAATTTCAGCTTTTTTTTTTCATCTTGTGGACTAAATGTAAACATCTTTTATGTAAAATATCTTACTCAGGACAGTACTAAATAAAAAATAACATGCGTTTTGTATGATCTCTCTTATTTTGTTAAAATTACTCACATTTTCACAGATTCTGCAAGGGGTTCACAAACTTTCAAGCAGCACTGTATATATATATATATATAGTCAGTTCTTCTGCTCACCGAGGCTGCATTTATTTGATCAAAAGTACAGTAAAAATTATGAAATATTATTATAATTTAAAATAGCTGTTTTCTATGTGAATATCTGTTAAACTGTAATTTATTTCTGTGATCAAAGCTGTATTTTCAGCATCATTACTGCAGTCTTCAGTGTCACATGATCTTCAGAAATCATAATAATATGCTGATTTGCTGCTCAACAAACATTTATTATTATTATCAATGTTGGAAACAGTTGTGCTGCACAATATTTTTGTGAAAACTGTCATACATTTTATTTTTCAGGATTCACAGATGAATAGAAAGTTTAAAAGAACAGCATTTATTTGCAATATAGCAATCTTAATTTAGAGCATTATTAATGCCTTTACTTTGTCACTTAAATGCCAAACAATCTGATGCATCCTTGCTGAATAAAAATATTGATTTCTTAAAAAAAAAAAAACCTTTTGAGCATTAGTGTGTGTGTTTGGGGGAACAATCAATGCTAAACACCACTAGCAAAAAATAAATAAAAATAAAAATCAATTCTTTCAGAAAATATGTGCAAGAAAAATGTCTTGTTTGGGGCACAACAGCTTGTGACTGCGGCAGACCCTCAAAAGCACACATATGAGTCTCATCTAACCCTAAAAGCTGCATATTAGTAAATTAAAGGTACATATTACCACCTTAAGATACAAGAAAAGCTCACCTGTATGTGTCAGATGAGACAGGGATGTGTATGTTTGAGGGTTTATCACGCTGAACCTTTGAGGAGAGGAGAAACGTGAATGTCAAAGGTCATTTGTTTGGTTTTACTCTTGTTACTTTATTCATTGTTCAGTAAATAATTAGTAATATTGTGTTATTTCATGACTCAATGTAGCAGAAGCTGTAGAGAATCAGTGATGAATGTGAAGACAATGACTGCAGATCAGTGTGTGTGAGTGTGACAAACTCACGCTGTGATGCTCCAGGATTATTTAAGCTATTACAGCGCTATATAATTAAACAAAGTAATCGAGTGTACAGTCGACTGAGAGGAAGACAAGCACTTGAGAAGCTCTGAACACACACACACACACACACACACACACACACACACACAGACGGAGCTCAGATGGCCTTTAGGGACGCAGGGCTGGAGAGGAAGCTTCAGGGTTGGGAGCAATTAGAGTGTCACACTCCCAAACACTCTCTCACACACACACACACACACACACACACACACACACACACACACACACACACACACACACACACACACACACACACACACACACCTGTGCATGTTGGGGGCCCGTGGCCCCTGGGGACGCCAGTGAGAGTGTGTGTGACAGCGTGAGCGATCATCGTCATTAGCATTATTTATTCTCTAAGCACAGGCTGACTGCAGGGCCGCACTAATAGAATTCACGAATTACAATGAGTGCCTGCATACGAGTGTGTGTGTGTGTGTGAGTGTGTGTGTGTGAGAGAGAGAGAGTCTCACACGCCTCACAACCCGTCAACACACTCTCCACTTCCACCATGCTGAGCTGATCTTTATTTTGTGTCAGTGTTGTGAGGCGTCTTGTATCTGTCTGTATTTAAGGTCACAGAATCTCCTCCAGGATTCAGTTTCAGAGCGTTTCTGAGGCGGAGATCTTTGTCTCTGGTCAGAAACACACTGATCTGCTTCACACAGTTTTTGTGTTACTACGACAGTAACAAACCTCAGTGCAAAGGGTGATCATTTACAGTATATCAGATGTCTGTTTACTATTCAGTTAACAGGTTATCTAACTTAACTAATTAAACAAATCCTCAAGAACTGTTGCTCTGCCAGTGACAGTAGTTGAGCTGAAGGAGAAAACTGACCATAGAAGATGTTTAATATCTAATGCTGAAGATACAACAGTCATGTTATTAATTGTGTTTGGCTTGATTTCACAGAACAGGGATTTAAACGTGTTACCTTTTGGCAAATATGGCCATTTTGAATCCAAAATAAGTTTAAAAAAGCAAAAAGTGTGGCATTTGAAAATGCAACATGCACCAAATCTCTTCCCAAATATTTTGTGAATAATTTTTTTTTTTGAAAATAAAAGATCTCACTATTTTGCAGTACAATAGTATTATTAATATAGTAATTTAATGAAATAAAATGTAATGAAATTATAACTTTACATTATAATGTAAGCATATCAACTTTATCCGCATACATACAGTACCTCATGTAAAGCTATATATTATATAATAAATCTCAACTCCATGATTGTTTATATTGTCACAAATAGTAACTATATTATCACCCACTTCTAATCTGCTAAATATGACTGTGATGAAGATATTAAGAGATTATAAACATTAACATCATAATTTTCTGTAAAGCTGCTTTGAAACCATGTATTGTGAAAAGAGCTATACAAATAAAACTGACTTGACCTGACTTATAATAATTATAACAATGATAAAAAAATAATAATAATTATTATTATTATTGCATGCATAGTCATATTGAATGAGTTCCATATAACAACAGTGTAGATGTGGACTGAGACAACTGTGAAGAGTGTATTGAGCTTTATTTTATTTAATATTTTATTTTTTTGTTTGTTTTATTTTATTTTATTTATTTTTTATATTTTATTTTATATTATAATATATATATATTTTTTATTTTTTTATTTTTTTATTTTAGCAATATATAGTCTAAGGTAAGTCTCCTTATATCCTCAGTTTAACTGTAAATGCACATTTTAAAGCTGACTCTTTTCTTTTCTTTAAATGCCCCTGAACCTCCTTCAGGGCGTTTTCATGCTTGTTGTCTTTTTCTGATGAGTTTGGATCCCTGACGGACACAACAGCACATGAAATCAAGCTCGTGCGGTGTTTGTGTTTGTGTTCTTGTATGCTTTGATTCTACGTTTCTCTTAAATGAGACGCCAGCTCTTCATCTGTGTGTGTGTGTGTGTGTGTGTGTTTGTGTTAATATGAGTGTCTCCGTCCAGTTGTAGCTCATCATGGCACTTCAGGGTCTGGATGTGTGAGTACTCAGTGCGGTTCTTACCTTGACTATCTGTGCGCTTGAGAGCGCTTGCTTTTACACTGTCCAGTCATCAGAATAAGAGGAGGCTGAAAAATATCATCTCATAAATCAAGGCAGTAAGCATTTTTACAGAGACCTTCCTCCTGATGAAGTCGTCTAAACCTGCAGCCCCCACACACACACACACACACACACACACACACACACACACACAGTCAGGCATTGCAAATCATTTCTTTACTGTTTGGCAGGTAAAGTTGGCTGCTGAACTCGACTATAGACAAAAGATTAACAAAGTATCATCAAGAATTCAGAGTATTGTTTTATGTTCTTCTTGGTAGCTATGGAGTTGCTAGGGTGTTCTGCCTGGTTGCTATGGAGTTTCTACGTTATGTATCCTGTTTGTTGTAAAAAGAGTCCCCCCTCACTGCAACTTGAGGATCTTCTAGAATTCTCGATTCCCACTTGTAAATATTGGTCGGTGTTCTGAGTGGTTGCTAGGGTGTTCTGCATGGTTGCTATGCAGTTGTTTTGTTTTTTCTCCTGTCTGGCATGACAAGTTCCCCTTTAATGTAATTACGGATCCACTAGAGTTCCATGTTTCCTATTTGTAAATATTGTTCTGTGTTCTGAGTGGTTGCTATGGAGTTGCTAGGGTGTTCTCAGTGGTTGCTATGGGGTTGCTATGTGTTTTCTCCTGTCTAGCGTGAAAATAGTTCCCCCTTTACTGCAACTTAAGTATCTGCAATAATTGAGTTCCCCACTTGTAAATATTGTTCTATGTTCTGAGGGGTTGCTATGGAGTTGCTAGGGTGGTTTCTAGGTGTTTTCTCCAAGATTTCCACCCCCCTGCTGTGTCTCTCTGAATAGGAACAAAACAAGTTCTTGAAAAAGAACAGATCACTGGATTCGCTGAAGTTTATCAGGTTAGTGACATCAAATGTAGTACATTACCGTCACAGTAAAGGTCATTGCACACCAAGTCCAACATTTTCATATGCGTTTTTTCGTATTCGTCATCCTAAAAATTCATCATGCACAGAAATCTTACACACTGAGTCCGATGCATGTTAATTAAGCCATTGCGAAAATAAATAGCAAAACAAGCAGTGAGGATGATTTTGTTGTCCTCTCTCTTGGATGGACCCAATATTTCCTTTAAAAGAGAAAAAGAAAGAGATTGCGTCGAGAGGATGGAGAGTTCCACCTCCTTATCAAGAAGCTGCGGGATTATCCTGAGCGATTCAAAGTTTATATTTATATTTATATTCCGTCTCTTTCTATTCCACACTTTGGTTGCCATACAGTGCTTTGTGCTGCGAAACGAAGTGGATCAACTTGTCAGACGCCATTCTGGATTTTGGCGTTTGCATGTACGGTGGCTCTGAATTGTCAAAACACCTCTGAAAATGCTTGCTACGGATGTGAAAAATGCTGAAAATTGAACCCAATCCGAATTTTTTAATGAAGGAAGAAAGTTTTGGAGGCAGTGTGTAAACGTGATTGACACAACATGAGGTTGTATTTATTTTTTAACATGTGAAAATTTCTGAAGAGAATTTCGGACTCAGTGTGCAATGACCTTAAGTCCGCTAACGGATTACAGCCGAGGTTAGAGCATTAAACTAAGTATACTAGTGCAGTGGAGCTGAAGGGACGACGGTCAGAGTGTTAAAGTCATGACTCTTTGTACTGGAGGCCCTCAGGGGCCCGACCGCCGACCGAGAGATTCAATCTCTCTTTACGCATAATCGATATTCAGGCCCAGATGGGCTGCATGAGGAGAGATGGAGGAATCACAGGATGAGGGATGAGCGCGAGTTCTCCTGTGTCTCTCAGGGCCACGCTGCATCACTGCTGACTGCGTTTTTTACACGATACGGAGAGAAAGAGGCCGATAATAGAGTCCAGGAGAAAAAAAAACTAGCTGTGTTAGACCACTAGAGAGAGACGCTCCTCCAACATAAGCTCCTTCTGCTCTCGGATGATGTTTCTGTGCATTCGGCTGACGCCGGGTGAACTCCAGCACTGCCGTTATTTATCCATCTGACACTTTTCCTCTGGAGCATCCCGATGGAGGTCCAGCTCGAGATCAGATCAGATGATCTCAGTTCTCCAGGTGCCGTCAGATCTTAACATGCACTTTACTCACTTCACCGTGCTGGTTACACACTTCAGAACTCAAGGGGGCAATAGAGGTTTTCTTGCTGACTGTATTTGGCCTGCAGGAGAAAACTGACCATAGGAATAGTTTACACTTACACTTCCTTCAAGTGCACTTGGGAAACTCGTACAGGAGTTTGTTATTACAACATCTCATGCAAGTCAGACACAGAACACGGAAAAATAAAAGAATTATGCTATTCACTAAACTACATTTGAATATTATATCAATGTTTTTAATACATAAAGCAAATTGTAAAAATTGGCAAAGTCTATGAGCATTTTGGACATCATGATTTTAAAATAATTTAAATACAGCATTTAAAATTGAAATAACTTACAAATTCTACAGACTTGTTTTATGCTTTCCAATGTTTTTATGAACCCTTTCCAATGTCACAACTCTGGTATTCCCTCTTGTAAATATTGTTCTGTTGTGAGTGGTTGCTAGAGGGTTGCTAAGGAGTTCTGCATGGTTGCTATGGAGTTGCCAAGGCGTGTCTGGGGTAAAAAGAGTTCCCCCTTAATGGCAACTTGCATATCTTCTAGAATTCTGAGTTTTTGACTTGTAAATATTGTTCTGTGTTCTGAATATTGAGTTCTGAATTTTGAGTGGTTGCTATGGGGTTGTTAGGGCATTCTGAGTGGTTTGGAGTCGTTAGGATGTTTTCTCGTGTTTGGCGTAAAAAGAGTTCTGTTTTGTTGAAATTGTGTCATCCAGAATTCCAAGTTTCCCACTTTTCCCCCTCATTGCAACTTTTGTATCTTCTGGAATTCTGAGTTTCCCTCTTGTAAATATTGTTCTATGTTCTGTGTGGTTTCTATAGGGTTGCTAGGGTGTTCAGTATGGTTGTTATGATGTTGTTAGGTGTCTTTTTCTGGTTCTACTTGAAGTGCATGTAATACTGTGTTCACCTCATGTCAGAATCATGGTAATTAATGGCATTAACTGGTTTACTGTCAGTGCCTCTTTACTGATGTTATATGACGTTTTAAAGTTTGAGCGTTTTACAACCCCCTAACAACCCCCTAAGCAACCACCCCAAACACCCTAACAACCTCCTAAGCAACCACCCAAACACCATAGCAACCCCTTAGCAACCACTAAGAACACCCTAGCTACCCCATAGCAACCACCCAAACACTCTATCAAACCCTTAGCAACCACTAAGAACACCCTAGCTACCCCATAGCAACCACCCAAACACTCTATCAAACCCTTAGCAACCACTAAGAACACCCTAACAACTCCTAAGCAACCACCCAAAACACACTAGCTATCCCTTAGCAACCACCCCAAAATTCCTACCCTTGCAACCCCTAAAGCAACCACCCAAAACACACTAGCTATCTCTTAGCAACCACCCCAAACACCCTACCCTTGCAACCCCTTAGCAACCACTAAGAACACCCTAACAACCCCCTAAGCAACCATCCAAAACACCCTAGCTACCCCATAGCAACCACTCCAAGCACACTAGCAACACATTAGCAACCATTAAGAATACCCTAACAACCCCTAAGCAACCACCCAAAACACCCTCACTACCCCTTAGCATCCAACCCAAACACCCTAACCTAGCAACCACTAAAAAAACCCTAATAACCCCCTATGTAACCACCCAAAACACCCTAGCTACCCTATAGCAACCACCCAAAACACCCTAGCAACCCCTTAGCAACCACTAAAACATCCTAGCAACCAGTTGAGAGTTGAGGTAATGAAATCTGTCACTGTTCAATCTGCATTTGGCTCCTCCCTCGCAGATCCTGACATGTTTTCCACCTGTTAATGAGTTTGATGAACATGTACAGTACAGTCATTAACAATCACATTATCATGGTAATTTTGACATAATGCTGAGTGCACTGGTTCTGTATTGTGTTCTGACACATTGCACAATGCATGAAATCAAATGTGTGTATTTGCACAGATTCACGCTCACACATGTGTGTCGGGAGTGTTCCATACCTGTAAAACACACAAACCTTAGTGTTTCCTCCTTCTTTCAAATCACTCATTCCATTTGATCCTTCCCTAAAACCTCCAGCCAGAGACGTTCACGTGTGTGTGTGTGTGTGTGTGTGTGTGTGTGTCAGAGTGAAAGTATGAGTGATGGAGGGGCTGCTGATGGAGAATGAGTGTGATGACGGATGAGTGTGACAGGCAGATGGTTTTGCTTGTCGTCTCTTTAATCACACAGACTCAGCTGGGCGTGAAGGCAGAGCTTTGTCTCGTCATGGCAACAAACAGGAGACAAATTTACCCACAATTCATTCCCGCACCCTTCCTCGCGGCTGGTGTTTTTGGCTAAGTGTAAGAAAGAGAGAGTGAGTGTTATCAAGCAAATATGCGTTTAAAAAAGCAGAAATGCAGAAAGATCAGCATCCATGTGAGATTTGAGAACAACGTTTAAAGACTCAGCATTTATAGAGTTTCTATATCATCGTGTCATTCAGCATCATTTTGTTCCTCATGAAGATGAAGCGTGTCAAGCTGAGTTTTGTCTTTATAAACTCACTGCAGTAAGTTGTTTCTGTCAGTGACACTAAATTATGATGAAGAGATGAAATCTGATGAGTTTCTCCAATTCACTTCACTGACAGAGCTGCTCTTTGATTCTCAAACTACAGCTAAACAACACATGAGTGGAGTTCACCTGCACAGATCATGCTATGGGGTAGCTAGGGTGTTTGGGTGGTTGCTTAGGTGTAGCTAGGGTGTTTGGGTGGTTGTTTAGGGGTTGTTAGGGTGTTCTGAGTAATTTAAAAGGGTTACTATGAGGTTACTAGGGATTTGTGGTTGGTAGGGTGTTCTTAGCGGTTGTTATGGGGTAGCGAGGGTGTTTGGGTGGTTGCTATGGTGTTGCTAGGGTGTTTTGTGTGGTTGTTTAGCGGTTGTTAGGGTGTTCTGAGTAATTTAAAAGGGTTACTATGAGGTTACTAGGGATTTGTGGTTGGTAGGGTGTTCTTAGTGGTTGTTATGGGGTAGCGAGGGTGTTTGGTGTGGTTGCTATGGTGTTGCTAGGGTGTTTTGTGTGGTTGTTTAGGGGTTCTTAGGGTGTTCTGAGTAATTTAAAAGGGTTACTATGAGGTTACTAGGGATTTGTGGTTGGTAGGGTGTTCTTAGCGGTTGTTATGGGGTAGCGAGGGTGTTTGGTGTGGTTGCTATGGTGTTGCTAGGGTGTTTTGTGTGGTTGTTTAGGGGTTGTTAGGGTGTTCTGAGTAATTTAAAAGGGTTACTATGAGGTTACTAGGGATTTGTGGTTGGTAGGGTGTTCTTAGCAGTTGTTATGGGGTAGCGAGGGTGTTTGGTGTGGTTGCTATGGGGTTGCTAGGGCGTTTTGGGTGGTTGCTTAGGGGTTGTTAGGGTGTTCTGAGTAGTTGAAATAGAGGGTTGCTATGAGGTTACTAGGGCATTGTGGTTGCTGTTGTGTTTTTGGTGGTTGCTATGAGGCTGTTAGGGTGTTTTGGTTGATTGCTAATGGGTTGCTATGTTGTTTTGGGTGGTTACTATGGGGTTGCTAAGGTGTTTAGGGTTGTATCTTAGGATGTTCTTAGTGGTTTCTAAGGTGTTTTGCATGGTTGCTTAGGCGTTGTTAGATTGTTCTGAGTAATTGAAAGGGTACTATGAGGTTGGTAGGGTTTTGTGGTTGCTATGGTGTTCTGAGTGGTTGCTATGAGGTAGCTAGGATGTTTTGGGTGGTTTTTAAGGGGTTGCTAGGGTGTTTTGGTTGGTTGCTTAGGGGTTGTTAGAGTGTTCTGAGTAGATGAAAAGGGACTACTATGAGGTTACTAGGGCTTTGTGGTTGTTAGGGTGTTCAGAGTGGTTGCTATGGGGTTGCTTGTGTGTTTTGGAGTGGTTGCTTAGGGGTTGTTGAGAAGAGATTGCTATGAGGTTACGAGGGCATTGTGGTTGCTAGGTGTTTTCTTCCTGTCTGGCACGGAAAGAGTCCACCATTAAGTGTCTGTGATTTCTGAACTTTAATACTAATAGTGCTAGAGGTTTGATCACCGTGAGTTCTAGTACTAGTAATGCTTACCTCAGTGAAAACACACACACATACACAGATGCAGATGAGGGGTGAGTGTCTGCAGTGAGTAATGCATTGAGGTGACAGTCAGGTGATAATTATCTAAATGATCAACTCAGCAAAACACCAACACACTGTGATAAACACACACACACACACACACACACACACACGTGAAGAGCTGAGGAGCCAGATCTTCATCCTCTCTCTCTTTCTTTCTCTCTCTTGCTCTCAGTCTGTCATGTCTGCCGTGGACATGGATCTCAAGGTTACACTGTCAAGGTTAAATTGACTTTAGATTAATTAAGTGTCAATTAACAGGGTAATTGTTTCATAATGTGGCCGGCCCCGGAGGCCGAGGTGTGAGTGAGACGGGCCGCCGCTGTCAGACTCGCTTTAGGGCACGACTCAAGTGTGTGTGTGTGTGTGAGAGTGTGTGTGTGTGTGTGTGTGTGTGTGTGCTCTAAGATGTCAAGATACACAGAATATCTGTCTCTTTACATTCACTGATGACAACAAGAACACACAGTCTCAAAAAGCTTTACTAGTGACATATATCACATATATTGGTCACAGAATATATAATTATAAATTGTATAAATGTGATATATATAATATATATATATATATATATATATTTATTTATTTTTAATATTTATAAATTGTAGCAATAGTAGTTAAGTAAATACTATATATGTATTGTATATATTTATTGTTTATAGTATTTCTCATATAAAATGTATTAATATTTATAAAAAAAAAAGTATAATTATTTATTTATTTTAATATTTGTTCATTATAGTATAATAATAAAGTAAAGAATATTTATATATTGTATATACTATATTATGTTTGTTTATTTTCATATTTATTACATTACAATAATTTATCAAATTAATAATTTTATAATTTTCCAATTTATATTACAGTATCATAATTAGTATCTGAATATAATAGCAGGTGCTAACCGTACCATTCTAACCAGCTAAACCTTAAGCGGCTGGTCATGAACAGTGTTGACTTTAATGATGGCGGCCCGTAACAGTTCTGAACCGAAGCTCTCTGAGCGCTTTTACTGCAGCAGATTCAGAAGACGAATGCAGCAGGAGTGAAATAGAGAGACAGACAGTCAGTGAAGGGAAGATGGAGAAGAGAGAAAGAAAAGATGATAGAGAGATAAAGAGGACAGCCTGATGAAATGCTGATTGGCTCTTGTCTTTAATAGCTGCCCTGGAGGAGACCCGTTCACCGGAGCCCATCTATATTCACTGTCTCTCTCTCTCTCTCACTGTCTGTCTCTCTCTGTTCTTCAGGGCAGGGGTGTAAGTGATGTCGCTTACCTTTTACCAAAATAAAGAAATCCATTTGCTTCCACCCTCTTCATCTCAACACCGTATCTTCTCATTTTGCGTCCCGTCTCATCGCTGCTTCCATTAGCACGAGTGCATTATTGAAATGTCACGCACACATAGGGATGGCTCGATACCATAATTTTGGCTTCGGTACGATACCAGAATGTAATACCTCGGTATCGATACCAAATCGATACCATAGGTCAGTGGTTCTCAAACCTGTCCTGGGGACCCCCAGCCACCACATATTTTGTATGTCTCTCTCATATGACACACCCAGTCCAAGTCTTGCCGATTCTACTAATGAGCTGATGAATTGAAACAGGTGTGTTAAATGAGGGAGACATACAAATATGCTGTGGTTGGGGTCCCCAGGACAGGTTTGAGAACCACTGCCATAGGTGACAAATAACCAGCCTCAAAAGATTAGTGAATTTTTATGTTTTTATTAATAATAATAAAAACAGATTCATATCTTAATAACTTTGTTCCCTGTAGGTTTTTTGTTACAGTTTGATACATAGGTTATATTTTGATGTTGGAGAAAAAAAAATATAGGCTAACTGAAGTAATAAGATGAAAATATATTCAAATCTTCTTATCTTTTCAGTGAAAACAGTGCAAAAAATCTCTCAAAATGTAACAAAAAACCTACCGGGAACATATATTAGTGATGCGCGGGTCATCTCATAACCCGCGGGTAACCAGCGGGGCGGGTCAAGAAATTGTCACTTTTTTGCGGGGCGGGTCGGGGCGGGTCATTAAAAAAAAAAAAAAAAAAAAAATCCATGTATGTTGCGTGCAATTCCCTATAGCCAATATTAAAAATTTGGGAATATCTATTTTCATATTTTATTAGGTTCTTTGATAAGGTTACAATACGAAGGCCTACGTAGCAATGTAACTTGCTTTATGTCCCCAAACCTTTGGCGTCACGTGACGCGTCACGAAAGCACCAAGCAGCTCTGTATCCCATTCCCAGCCACAAGCGCATCAAGTGAGCGCACATTCAGCTCTGCTGGCCGGGTGCTGGAGTCTAGGAGTAATAGATTAAACCCCGGTACAGTGGATGCACAGCGAACGTAAAAACGCTAAATGAACATTTCCGTGTGTTAAATAAAACAAAAGTTCAGTGGTTATGTAGCGTAGGCTGTAAACTGTAGGCCTATACAAATTGTTTAGCCTATTAGATGAATACAAACGCTGCTTTGTAAATGTTGAAAATGTTTATCATTATCTTGTTATTAATATGACCTGATTTATGGTTCATATTCATAATCGTATGTTGTTGTCAGTTTACAGGGCGATGTTTCCAAGCACTTTCAGGGTGAAATAAAGGCTGTTTTCATTTACATTACAATGCCTAGTATGTTTATTTAATGGTCGCGGGAGCGGGGCGGGTTGTAAAAATAGATACAGTGGTGCGGGGCGGGCTGGGGCGGGCCGAATAATTTCATAAAAGCGGGACCCGCGGGTTGGAAAAAAACCCGACCCGCGCATCGCTAACGTATATTACATTTTGACTGAGTTTGAAGAAAAAAATACAACTGAAGTGGCGCAATTAATGCAACAAATGTTGCTTATTCTAACAGTCAAAGTAATATTCAAAATCACGTTATTATTTCTCTCTCAGATTGTTTTCAGATTTCAGACTCAGCCAAAGAAAATTAAAGCATTAAATATAAATCTCTCTCTCGGCTGCTTCATATTAGTGGTCAGCAGCGCGTCAGAAACATTCCCTTCATATTATTGATACTAAAATTAATATAGCAAAACTCTTGCTCAATTCAAATCCAATTAATATTCGATTATATGAAATGCAAGTGCATATATTACGTGACCAAAACTTCACTGGTTCTAGCGTGTCACACGCACATTTGAGCTACTGCATCACATCTGTATGTGCATTGATCAGTTGTAAATAAAAGTTAAAATTAAATCTGAATTTATGAATGATGCACTCACCTGTCGATCTCTTAATTCTCTGAAAAGATCAGGATGAGCAAGCGACAAATGCTTAAAAAGATTTGATGTGTTCCTGTGACAACATGATTTATCCCTAAAGCAACACTTGCATACAGGTGCAGTAAGCTCAGTTCCTTCACCTTTGTCATCTGTTTTGTATCCAAAGTAATGCCATATTTCACTTCTACTGTTCTCTGTTTATTAATTTCGGGTGCGCTGATAGTTTCATCTGTTTGATCCATCGGTTGTTCTGTTGTCACATTTTACCGGTTGCGCAGCAATTTGGGAAGCACTGCCACCTACAGGTGCATTTTGCAACTGCAGCATATACCGAATTGTGCAAAATTATGATATCGTACCGTTTGAAATATAATAAATACCGGTACTTTTCCAGTACCGGTATACCGCGCATCCCTACACACACATTAGAAATGATTTATGTTGAATGACATATTAGCATAATCACGACTCTGCCTGCGTTTCATCACTGGAAAATCACATTTATGAAGCCTACAGTTCCAGTTCTGTCTTCTGATTGGTCAATCCAGTGTCCCGGTCATGTTGAACACATTACACGATGTGAAGGTGGCATCATAGTAATCAATCAATCAATCAATCAGAGTCAAGAGTGTCATCCAGAAAAAGAGAAAAATAGAGCTGCAAGCACCGTTTGCCATTTATGGCATTTAAGCACATATGAAAAAGACATTACATATTATTTAACAAGCCTGTATCCACCTAAGTCAATGATTTAAAAAGCATTTTTGGCAAATCCAGGTAATTTACTATAAAAATATGATGTTTTTTAACGTTTCTGACTGTTGTTGCACCAGCTGTGGTCCGATCTCACTAAAACTTTGCATGCTTGTTTAGAATCACCTGTCACATTTGCTCACCAGATTTCATAAAGTTTTGAGATTTCGTTTAGGCTTTTGGGTAAATTTGGACTGGCCAGTTTTCTAAATGACCCCATTATAGCTTCCCAAACTGTAAATTTAATTTATTTTTTTTAATATATATAATTATTGACCTAGAGAGTCAAGAAAATTGTACTGCAGTGATTTCTTGAATCAGAGACATTTGAATTACAGTAGAATCCAATCACCGCTCAAATACCGGAGTTTTTGAATCATCTCATTTTAACAAAGTGTTGACGCAATGTAAATAAGAGATTCGTGAACTAAGATGAGTGACAGCTTTTTAGTGATTATGAGCGAAGCGCTCTTTGCACCATAGCAATGGACGCCACGCCATTGCTAGAAGAAGAGTTAATTTGCAAAAACAGATAACTCAGTTTTTAACAATTCTCAAAAATCATGTTTTTTTCATTGTGCATTCCAATTAATCTCAAACTGCAGTTGGATTATTTTGATCAGGTTAAAAAAATAAATAAAAAATACAGCTAACTAACACAATAAAACACAATAAAAACATGATTTTTGACAATTTTAAGAGTTATGTGTTTTTGCAAATAAAGTCTTCATATATATATATATATATATATATATATATATATATATATATATATATATTATATAGTATATATATATATATATATATATATATATATATATATATATATATGACAATCACTTACTATAACAATAGTAAGTGATTGTTATTTTAAAATTGTTTATTTTAATTTTACATTTTTATGATTTAATTACATGTTTGCCTTTCATTAAACTCATAAACCTCCTGCAGTTCCTTTACGAACACCAGTTTGGGAAACATTGATGTAATATTATGTTTAATGCACTTCATGTTGTTAATTACAATGAATGGAATATATTTTCTCACTCTTTGTATTTTTATATCAATATGGTACAAGATTATCCTGTTTAAATCAATGTGATAAACGAGTTAGGTCAAAAGTAATCTAGAAGTAATCTGATTATATTACCTATCAGGGTGTGAATGTGTCATGTAATGGATTACGTTACTGACTACAATTTTTGTCATGTAATTTGGAATCAGTAACGGATTACAATTTGTAAGTAATCTATATATATGTTAGAGCACCCTCACTAATTTAAGAAGCACCCTCAGTGATTTGATTCTGGAGCCGGGCCTGACAATAGTGTTTCAGTGCTATACGCTTGAACTCCTATTGAATGTGGAGAGTAGTTCAGATCATTTTGATCTCTGACTTTTGATTGTAGAATTTGGGATTTTGGCCAATCTGAGCACAGTTTGAGACATTACAGAGATCTCTTACCTATTACTAACTATTACAGCTGTGATATTACAGTGATATCATGTGCTTTTTCTTGTCTACAGGCTGATATCATCCAACTATCATAACGTTACGTGTCCGTCTGATCAGGTGAGATGGAATCAGATTTATATCTGTAGATGTTTATGGACATTGATCATGTGTTTGTTCCTCTGCTGTCAGTAAGATGGAAGCGTGTCTGTCTGTTTGCACAGATTGCGTATGGATCGTGTTTGTGAAGCTGTGAGTAAAGCGTGTGAAGCACATAATGCTTTTAACACGAATCTATTTTAATTAAAGCTGAAATCAAGCCTCTTGTAATGAGTTTAGAGCAGAAACATTGGCCCTTGACTTTAGTACTAATTGATATCGGGCCCTTTAGTAGCTCGGCCATCTCCTGCCTTTATACCGTTAATTATAATAACGCTGTTTGTTTTGCTGTTTCACAGCAATGGAAGCGATTATTGTTGAGTGACTGCTGCCACCCTGATGTGATGCACAGCCTGCATGCTCTCATTAGGTGGGTAATTTTATCATATTTGACCCCAAAATCAAAATTAACATGAGAAATTGTTTTGCATGAAGAAAATGAATGATTTGAGGCAGAAGAGCATGAATCTAGTAACATCACAGGTGCAAATGCATAAACTGTACTGCAATGCATACAGTATAAATCCCATTCAGGAATTACTGTATTACAGTAATACAGCAATTTTTTAAAAATATATACAAATATATACATGGAAGAGTAAGCCACTTTGAGTTAAAGCATCTGTCAAAGGTGGTTTGCACTGCGACATTACAGTATTTCATGTCAATTAATAACATTTTCACAAGTTTTTGTTACTGTAATGCATATAAATCACATTCGAGAATGACTGTAGTACAGAAATACAGGACATTTTTGTATAATGTTTTCCTTAAATGCAATGCAAATCGCTTTGGATAAAAGTGTTTGCAAATGCATAAGTGTAAATGTGATGCTTAAGATGGTTTTAAGGTGGACATAATTTCACAATTTTGAAGGGGTTATTTTTTTACTTTTTTTATCTTGTGAAAAGTAAAACTTTTTAAAATATTTTCAACTATAATAAAATCATCGTTTTAAAATTCCTTTTTTGTTAAAATTATCTTACTCAAGAAAATTTCAAGCGTTTAACCTTAATATTTAATAATATAATTTTTACCGGGTGCATTTATTTATAAATTATAAAAATTAATAAAATTTTTTCAAATTGTAAATTGTTAAAATTAATTTATTCTGTTCAATTATTTTAATATTCTGGTCTTATGCACATTACTTCAAACCATATAATATCTGATTTTCAAAAACATTTATTAAAATATTATTTTAAATTGTTGAAATATTTTTGTGAAACTATAATTTTTTTTCGTTACAGTTAAAATTTAAAGAAAGTTTATTTAAAAGCATCTTAATTTAAGCATTATTAATGCCTTTACTTTTCACTTAAATCCAAACAATCTGATGCATCCTTGCTGAATAAAAATTTTTCTAAAAAAAAAAACTTTTGATTAGTGTGGGTTTTGGGGAAAACAATCACAAAACAAGAAAAAAATTAAAATAAAAAGTTGTCATTACAGTAATGCATATAACTCTAATTCACAAATTGCTGAATTACAGAAATACAGCAAATTTTCTATAACGTGTACCTTGAATGCAATGCAAGTCATTTTGGATATAAGCATCTGCCAAATGCATAAATGTAATGCTTAAGGTGTTTTGCAACGTGATGTTATTTTCATAGCAATTAAGAAAAGTTGTCACTACTGGAATGCGTACAGATCTCATTGAGCAATGACTCTATTATGGAAAATTCCCTAAAATGTGTACCTTAAATGCCATTTAAAGTCACTTTGGATAAAAGTGCTGCCAAATGCATGGAATGCAATGTTATGTCAATGCAAATTACTATTCAGAATAATTATAATAATGAAAATTACAAAAAACAAGAACAACAGATGCATTATGGTAATTGATTTGTCAGATAAAATGTGTTTAATAGTCCTAAAACAGGATAACTCATAATGGATAGTAGTTAATTGGCTTTGTTTTTTTTATGCACTGTTTATGCATTTGATTCTGTTGATTTTGAGGTGAAATGCAGGTTTTGTGGTGAAGTTCAGCCGTGTGTTTGTTGTTTTCTGACTGTCAGCTCAACAGACACGGACCCCGTCACATCCTCGCCTTCCCGTTTTCTCCCTCTTCTCTCATTTAGCATGAAGTTGTTTTCCTGCGTAGCGCGGCAGATGGTTCGGACACACGCTGCTGCGTTAGACTGAAGTGATGTGTGTGTGTGTGTGTGATATTTTTCAGCTCGGTATCCTCCTGCACGGCTCCTCTCTGAATTGGTAACTTCTGTCCTGTTTTCTCTCTAAATGCGTCTCAGCCGACCCGTCCGGATCAATCTGCTTCTGCACAGTCGCCCGTCCAAAGCCCCATTACGTTAACTAGCTGTGGCTACTCTCCCGGTGATCTTTCACCTTTACTGCTCCACATTGATCCCGGCCTCAGTGAGAATAATGTCACCCATCCGCTCTTATCTCCCGCCGAGCACCAAACGGCCTGATAGAGGAGGAAAGTGACGCGTTTGCAGAATTTCTCGGCTGATTTTAAAAGAAAGTCGATAAGTAAGCAGTTTTCTTAACTGTGGGGAAAATTGGGGCGACGTTGTCTGGTAGCATCTTCACCCATAATGCATCAGGGTGTCAGGTGCGGAGCTGTGGGTGTGAATGTAATGTTTGTGAGATGCATAAGAGTCTAGTGTTAGTTATTTTCTTTTTTGAAGATGTTTAGCAGAATGTTCACGCTGCTCTTTTCCATACAGTGAAGGCATCTCATTGGTTCTTGAGCGTCACATGATCAAAATGATGTTTGTGAGCTGCAGATCTCAGTCTGTTCCTCACACAAATAAGAAGAAAGAAACTGGTTTGGAACAACATGAATGTGAGTAAATGACAGAATCTTAATATTTGTCTGATTATTTCTTTAATTAACGCTGCAGTGTGTCAGTATCACAAACAGATCGTGTCTCTGAATAATGACTGATTATAGTGACTCTGAATTAGGGATATTAACAATACACTAAAACTATTAAAGAACATAAGTACTCTAAATAAAATATACATTAACTTAAATAAAATATTATTTCAGTTAGTTACCAAGGCAACATTTCTCATTTTTATTTAGTTTGAGTTGAAGTGCTAAAATAAATGAAACTAAATGAAAACTATGTAAACATTTTGAAAAAAAAAAAAATGACAAACACAAATTATTAAAAATTTATATAAATTAAATATAAATGTAAAAATATATACAAGTAAATCTAATTCAAATTATGAACAAAAACACCATATTAAAACAAACAAGACAAAATATTAAAATAAAATCACAACAAACTTACTAAAACTGAAATGAAAACAATAAGTATAAAATATAAAATATAATTCTGAATATTAACATGAAAGTGCAATAATATTAAAAGTTTAACTAAAATTAAAAAGAAAACAAAAAATATTAAAATAAAATAAAATTCAAAATAATATGAATAAAAACACAACAAAATTACTCAAACTTCAAAATTAAAAGGAAAACAGAAAAAATAAAATTGAATTTAAAATATGAACAAAAACATTCAAAATTACTAAAACTTTAACTAAAACCTTAATGCAAACAAAACATATACAAATAAAATCTAATTCGAAATATTAATAATGGCATATAAAAATAGCATATACATAAAATAACATTGCTCTGAACATGAAACTGAATTGTATCGTGTGTTTTGTATCCTGCTTCCACTCTTGCCTTTCTGGAAATGAAATAATAACAAATAAAGATCTGTTAAATGGGGCAAAGAGAGTCAGAGAATATGATGAGATTCAACAGGAGTGATTTTCATCATGTTGTAAATGTATTCAGAGTCTCCGTGAGCGATATTCTGTGCTTGAAGTCTGTAAACATCTGTATTCTGCTCATAATTGTGATTTGTGAGTGCTTTTTCAAATCGTCCTCATGGGTGGCGTGTGTTCATTCTGCACGCCTGCACATTTCAGCTTGTTTGTCTGCCGTAAACATTAAATAAATGTTAAATATAGATTTTT
>JALXFT010003868.1:77500-80000 GCA_023376895.1 Aspiorhynchus laticeps
AGACTCATATTGAGCAGCAAACACACAGCAGTTGTTGTTCTCTCAACTCTCTCTCTCTCTCTCTGGTTGGTTGGAGATCTTGATACTTCTGGGTGGGCAATATGCTAATGTTTCATGTTGACGTCAACATAAAGCGGCTTGGGGTTCGTTTTATAAAATGACTCGCTTCAATAATTCAGAGTCGACTCTTTCTTTTGAGAGACTATAACTTTATACACGGTGCACTTTCAGATTTAAAACTTTGCAGGATGTTTTCATTCACCGTTACACACTGCATGAAAGATCATATTCAAAAAATCCATAATAGGGGCACTTTAAGAGCGTGGTCACTTTTTAAGTTCTCAAGAGAATTTAATGGTGTAGACTCTGGCTGAGAGAGGAACCATTGCTTTTTAACTCTTTAATGGACCTGTATATCCTTAAATCAGATTCCGTCAGAAAAGCCTTGTGGTCTGCAAAGATCACTAAAGTTAATTTCTGAGGGAGGATGGATATCTGCTGAGGCCTTAGCCTTAAAACTGTGCATGAGGTCAGTTCGAGTGGCAGAGAGACTGTTAACTCAAATACGTGAGTCTTTACCAGACTGATTTTAGATACTTCTGCGTTCCCAGAGTTGATATTGTTTTAGCTGACACAGGACAACGGCAGGAGACCGAGGGTGGACTGCTCTCTTTCAGACAGTGTTGCCAACTATTTTTCAGGGGAAGTTGCTAAAGAAAGGTTGATTTGTTGCTAAACGTTGCTAAATGACGTTGTGATGTCACTGCGCGATGACATCATCACGACGCAAAATTGTCACTGCATCAAATCTCAGCAAAAAATACATTTTATATGTTAATTTAGATTTGTTCGTAAAATAATCTAAATGCATAATAGTTACAGCTTTTAAGTACATTACATTTTTTAAAACTTTCACATTTTGAACGATTACAATTACGTTTTTTTATTAGCTAGTAAACTAGTAAAACTACACATTCTGAACAGTTATGTTTTAAGCAGTGTATTAGTAGTTAGTTAGTGTGCTACACTCTAAAGTCTGTAATATAGAGCACAATCTACTATGTTAATATTAAGCAATTTTCTGTATTGATTTTTCCACAGGTTTTTTTACATGCATTTTTAATTACGCCTTGTATTTTGAGTTTTGATAATATCCTGGAAATTTACTAGTAACTTTTCCTTTTTACTACATATTTTTCTTACAGTGTGCCAACTGATCAACAATTGCACGTACAAGCTACTAACAAAGTGTATCATAAATGAACAATTATTCAATTATTTGTTACTATTATTAAATCAAACAATTGCAAATAGCAGCTAACTTAATTCATGTGATGTGTGCATCTTTAGTTTCCTCTTTTTGTGTGATTTAAATGTTAAATGTTCATTTTTATCATTTGAGTCATTTATCAAAAGTTTCAAATAAATTTTAAAAATGGCTAAATTTGTTGCCAGGTGCTTTTGGAAGAAAAAGTTGCTAGGGTAGTCTGAAAAGTTGCTAAATTTAGCAACAAAATTGCTACACTGCTTTCAGAACACCTCAGCTAAGTCTTTTCGGTGATACATGGAAGAAGGCTCTATATGTAGCCTACTGTGTGTTAAAGTGGCACATTTTCACATGCTCGAAAACCTGAGGGAATCCAAGCGGCAGGATGTTTTTTGGCTCAGGTGCTTCCCCTAAAGGTAGCTGGAGGACCCTGTACAAACCTCCCATTGAGAAAAGATCTGGAGGCCTTCAGTGGAGGATAGTGCATGTACAATAACACACACCGAGCACACCTTGATCCACAGGTAGAGGAGGGGTGTCCTGGGATTATACAAGAGACAGTGTTTCACTTACTACTTAATTGTTTTAGACTACAACTGTTTTTTCATCAATTGGAAGGATACTGGGGGGCCTAAATACAGCAGGAGCAAGTTCATGTTTTATTAGATTTTATATTCAGGCAAGCAAAACTGGCTATTTGGTTGTCACGTAAAAGAAAACTGCTTGGTTCGGGGTTGACTGATGTTATTTTGGTGTTTAGGGGATTAATAAAATCCCACATTAACATAGAGTATGCTTATTATAAGATGAGTGATGACTTGGATAGTTTTAGATCTAAATGGGGCATAAATCAATGTGTTTGTGAAATTATGATGGTTGTTTGCAATTTTTTGTCTGATTGATGAAATATTGTAAACCCGCTGGTTCTGACGTGTATGCATTTATTTATGTGCATCATTATTTATTTTATTCCTGTTTTACTTTTCTTTTAATATTTATTGAATGTTTTTTAAAATTGTAAATTGTAAATAAAGAGATTGTTAAAGTCAAAAGTCTCTCTCTCTCTCTCTCTAAATTCAATTAAATTCAATTCTATATATGTTCTTTATTGGCATTTACATTGCTTACATTGAATCTAACAAAAACATGCATGTATATACATTTAAAAAGTAGAACAAATCAACATTTTAGAATTGTATGAACAAGTTAAAATTCAGTGTGTGTGTGTGTGTG
>JALXFT010003868.1:82500-85000 GCA_023376895.1 Aspiorhynchus laticeps
AATATATATTTGTTAAAGTATTTAAAAATATTTTGCCCTTCAATCCAAGAAAATACATTTATTTATGTCATAATACAATATTTGATTAAATACATTTTTTAAATTGTATTAAATACTATTTTAAAAATTTTACTTAATAAAATTGTCTTTCTTATTTTTATTTAAATGTGTTATATTCACTCATTATGGACTAAGTTTTCTTCAAATAACATATGTGAATGTATTTTCTTGGATTGAAATATCTGAAGGACAAATATTTTAAAATGCTTTTAAAAATATATATTCATATTTTTGTAAATATATTTAAAAATTGTTACAAAAATGGCAAAAATAAATAGAAGATATTTTATGTAAATATATTTTGAAACATATTTTAGCGAAATATTTTTTTGGTCATTTTTTGAAATATATTTAAAAAGTTATTGTACTGTATGAGTATGTGTGTGTGTGTGTGTATATATATATATATACGTATATATATATTATGTATTTTTTAAATATATTAAAATGTTATTGTTGTATATATGTGTGTGTGTGTGTATATATACTGTATATACATATAGTGTTATATATATATATATATTATTGTATATATTATATAATGTATATATTATATATATGATATGTATGTGTATATATATGTATATAAGTATGTATATATATATATATATATATGATATATATATATATATATATATATATATATATATATTGTATATATATGTGTGTGTGTGTGTGTGTGTTGTTGGTATATATATATATTATATAAGTATATATATATATAAATATAAAATATCTTCCTCTCCAGACTAAAACAGCGTTTAGTGAATGTAACTATGAAAGCTGGTTGTTCTTGCTGTAGTGTGTTTTGCAGAGCTTCATGTGGTTATCTTGGGCCTGTACTGTAAGTCACGGCTGTCAATCACGTGCTTCATCAAAGTGGCGTCTGCTGGAGCGCTTCATCTGCTCTCAGGCTGGAAACTCTGACATTTGCCTCGACAAACCTGCATTTAAAACACGTCGTCGCTGTTTCTAATACGAGCTGTTGAACGTTTCTGTGTCTTTATTTTCCCACAGGCCAAAAACAGTCTGGAGTTTCTGCACCGAGAACACGTTTGAAGCGATTGAGATCGTGTTTATGAAGCGCTTGAGGAACCAGAATATGATAATCAGTCAAAACTCACGACTGCAGATGGAGAATCGCTTTATATGATGCTCTGATGAAGGTGGGTCTCTTTTATTATGCATCATGTGTTCATGTCCTCGTTATAATATACATGCCTTAATATATTGCAATTGATATAAAACTCACCATTTTTAAATATGGAAATCATTCACTCAGTCAACAAGCTTCACTGTTAAACCTGTTTCACTCAATCTACTGCATGTCTTCTAGTTTAGAGTGTTTTATCCAGTAAAAGCTCTTTTAGTGTAATTGTACAAGCGTCCAGCTTCAGAGTCAAATCTTGACTGATTTTGATCAAGTAAGCGTCAGAATAACTGCAGTCATATCTCCAGATGAACTCTTACTGGACTGAAGCAGCTCAGCTTTACTTGATTCTCCATCAATCATGTTTTAGTCTCAAATCTGATCATCAGGATCTTCTGAGGAGCTTTACTTTCAGTTCCTCAGCGGAGGAATGATCTTCTGAGGAGCCTTTATTATTCATCTCTCAATCAGCATTGCATTATATGTTATAATCTCATCTTACTGAGACATATTATTGGAGATATAGAGCGACGACTGATATTTAGATCATTTAATGTCAGTATCTGCTGCACTGTTATAAAGATCTCATTGATTTACATCACAAGCAGCATAATTTCATCATATAAATATCAGCATCTGCAGCAAATTCATATTTTTGCTCAGTTTGAGTCTCTGAATAAAAATGAGCTGTTTTTTCACTGTATCAGACTATATGAGCCATAAAAGCCTGATGGAGCAAATATGATATCATATAATATGATTTATTTTTTTGTCTACATCTTGTTTTTTTTATAATGCATTTGGGTTTGTTTTGACTCAGAAGATATAGATACAAGTTTCTTAAAAATGCTTAGTTTTTAGTAAGGGAATAAAACTTTGCAAATGCTTTAAGAGCCTTAAAATACACATCACTTATTTTTTTCAAGATTTTTACAATTATTTTTTAAGAGATATGACCATTTAAAATGTCATTTTGACCTGGGTATGTATGGAGTCCCATTATGTGTCAAAAATATATATTTTATATATATAAATTATCTATTAAGTTATATAAGTGTCAGTTTTTTAATATATATAATTAGCTTTGTCTCCATATCTCACACACTTTTGGGACTAAATGTTTATGATAAACATGAATATTGACCTATTGACAAACCATTGCAGCATGAAAATGTATCACTTTTTTAATCTGAAAGTGAACACTTATGCAAGTAAAATTAATAAATTTGGTTAGAAAGCATTTCAGTGATATTTATGTTTTGATGCTGCATTGTTAGAAATAAATATGTA
>JALXFT010003868.1:90000-100001 GCA_023376895.1 Aspiorhynchus laticeps
CCTCGAAGCGTTCGCTGCTCATCCAGGCGCCATCAGTGCAAAGAAACAACGATCACTTCATATCGACCAGAGCTGCATCACGTTCAGAGACTCTCTTCCATTTATGGACCTTTATCACTGATGCACTTGCAAAAAAAAATAAAAAATCAATGGCTGGAGTTGTTCCACAGCACTGATGCGCTTTACAGCTCGTCCTCTTTATTTCCACACAGACAGGTGTGTTTTGAGTTCTATTATCATAATCACAGCCATTCAAACGTGCCTTTATTTGACTCTCGTTTTTGACGTGTTTTGTGAATCTCGTCTCACGGAGGACAATTGCAGCCATTAATGTGTGTGTGCTTTCAAACTGTAGATCGTCAAGCTGCTCGTAATGTACAGTAGTGTGGGAACCCTCCTCATGTGAAATCTTTGTGAGATTTGCAATTTACAATCATTTTTAGAATATCAAGAAGAAATACACTGCCCTCCAAAAGTTTGGAAACGCTCTAGAAAATGGGGTTTTGGACAATATTTGCATGAATCCTTTTTAATTTGTGATAATTTTGCACTGGTAAGGGACAACACAAACTACGAAAACATATTTTATTACATAAACAGTTAAATTTTCGATTCATCAAAATATCCACCATTAGCAGCTATTACAGCTCTGCATAATCTGGGCATCCAAGCGGTCAGTTCATTCAAACATTGACTTGATATATTACTCCAAGCCTCCTGAAGGATTGCCCAAAGATGATTCACACTGGTTGGACACTTCTTACGAACATCACGGTCCAGTTCCTAGTAGCTCAGTTGGGTTGAGGTCGGGTGATTGTGGAGGCCATTCCATGACGGGCATGATGCCAGCTGACTGTTTCCTCTACAAATAGGATTTGCACAGCTTGGAAGTGTGCTTAGGGTCAAGCTTGGAACTGTGCTTGGGGTCAAGCTTGGAAGTGTGCTTGGAAGTGTGCTTGGAAGTGTGGTCAAGCTTGGAAGTGTGCTTGGGGTCAAGCTTGGAAGTGTGCTTGGAAGTGTGCTTAGGGTCAAGCTTGGAAGTGTGCTTGGGGTCAAGCTTGGAATGTGCTTGGAAGTGTGCTTGGGGTCAAGCTTGGAAGTGTGCTTGGAAGTGTGCTTGGGGTCAAGCTTGGAAGTGTGCTTGGGGTCAAGCTTGGAAGTGTGCTTGGAAGTGTGCTTGGGGTCAAGCTTGGAAGTGTGCTTGGAAGTGTGCTTGGGTCAAGCTTGGAAGTGTGCTTGGGGTCAAGCTTGGAAGTGTGCTTGGAAGTGTGCTTGTGGTCAAGCTTGGAATGTGCTTGGAAGTGTGCTTGGGGTCAAGCTTGGAAGTGTGCTTGGAAGTGTGCTTGGGGTCAAGCTTGGAAGTGTGCTTGGAAGTGTGCTTGGGGTCAAGCTTGGAAGTGTGCTTGGAAGTGTGCTTGGGGTCAAGCTTGGAAGTGTGCTTGGAAGTGTGCTTGGGGTCAAGCTTGGAAGTGTGCTTGGAAGTGTGCTTGGGGTCAAGCTTGGAAGTGTGCTTGGAAGTGTGCTTGGGGTCAAGCTTGGAAGTGTGCTTGGAAGTGTGCTTAGGGTCAAGCTTGGAAGTGTGCTTGGGGTCAAGCTTGGAAGTGTGCTTGGAAGTGTGCTTGGGGTCAAGCTTGGAAGTGTGCTTGGGGTCAAGCTTGGAAGTGTGCTTGGAAGTGTGCTTGGGGTCAAGCTTGGAAGTGTGCTTGGGGTCAAGCTTGGAAGTGTGCTTGGGGTCAAGCTTGAAGTGTGCTTGGAAGTGTGCTTGGGTCAAGTGTGCTTGGGGTCAAGCTTGGAAGTGTGCTTGGAAGTGTGCTTGGGTCAAGCTTGGAAGTGTGCTTGGGTCAAGCTTGGAAGTGTGCTTGGAAGTGTGCTTGGGTCAAGCTTGGAAGTGTGCTTGGAAGTGTGCTTGTCAAGTTGGAAGTGTGCTTGGAAGTGTGCTTGGGGTCAAGCTTGGAAGTGTGCTTGGGGTCAAGCTTGGAAGTGTGCTTGGAAGTGTGCTTGGGGTCAAGCTTGGAATGTGCTTGGAAGTGTGCTTGGGTCAAGCTTGGAAATGTGCTTGGAAGTGTGCTTGGGGTCAAGCTTGGAAATGTGCTTGGAAGTGTGCTTGGGGTCAGCTTGGAAGTGTGCTTGGAAGTGTGCTTGCAAGCTTGAATTTTGGAAGTGTGCTTGGTCAAGCTTGAAGTTGTTGAAGTTGTCAACTTAAATTGTGTATAGTGTGCTTGTGAGTCAATAAATTGTTGGACAGTGTGACTTTAAGCTGAATTTTGGTAACTTGAAGTGTATATGTCAATGAACCATCTTTTTCTAGGTGCGTTTCAAACTTTGGAGGGCAGTTAATAGTTTACCTGTATTTCAGTTGTACACTTGAAAAAAATGTACAAATTTTTAAGGTAATTGGTTGCAAACATTTGTTTTATTTTTTATTATATTTAAAAAAAATAAAATTATGTAAAATTTGTTTATTTAAATGTAGCTAAAATAAATTGATTGCAACCACTTACTTTAATAATTTTCTTAGTAAATTCAATGAATCATTTTTTTCAGTGCGTGGGTCAAACAGCCGGAGCGTTAAAGTTTATATATTTAAATGTTGTCCCTTGCAACGTCATTATAAATCAACATTACTGTTTTTTTATATAATATAAAAAATATAAATTAATGTAAATGTTGGTTTAGTGACGTTCAATAACATTCAGTTAAACCAGATTTAGATGATTTAGCTTACCATTTTTTTCAGTGTATTATGTAATTATTACAAATAAATTTAAATACATAACATACAGGTTTCAACTGAAATGGCATAAAAGTATATTTTAGTTTACCATGAATGCTTGTCACTACGTTTGTCAGTACACTTTAACCATATTTCAGAAGAAAAATACAAGTAAAGATATTGCATGCACTTAAGTCCTATTTAAGTGGGTCAGAAAGCAATCTGAAGTTTAGCTTATTGCATTTAATATCCTTTTAAACAATAATATGTGTTTATTTCTTAAGGATTAGTGTACATATGGCAAAAATATGATGTATGTATATTTTTTTTAAATAGATTTCAAAATATAAAAAAATGGCTAAAAAATATCTATTTGTAAAAATGTATACAGTATAAACTGTATCTCAAAATACATTTATGTAAATAGATTTTCTGCCCATGCATATTTTTGATTTTTTCTGTATTTTTGAAAATATAATTTAAAAATAAAAAAATATATTTTTAAACCATTTCTTTACACACACACACACACACACACACACACATCATTATATATAAAAATACATACAGTATATACAGTGTGTGTGTGTGTGTGTATATTTTTTATATACATATATATATGATCCAAGAAAATACATTCACGTCACATTTAAAGAAAATGTTTTTGATGTCCATAAAACATGTCTATAAAACTTTGAATAAAGATAAGTCATGAATTTAGCCTAAATGTAGTCTGTAATATTGCAAATGTATTTTCTTGCATTCAGATAAATGTATAAACCCATCAGTGTTCAGATAAACACAATCATGTCTGAATGTCACATGTGAGACTGCATGTTCAGTACAGTGTGACTTAAACATAATCATTGTATTGTTTTGTATTCTGCTGCTTATTGGAGCAGAACAAATGTCAGTGTAAATGGTTTCTTTTATAAATCGTCTCATTTCGTTCAATGCAGCGATGTGCATAAGAATGGATTCATGGCTGATTTCCGTGTGTGTGTAAATGAGTCTCTGATCATGTCTTCTTCAGCTTTCATATTTCAGTCGTGTCTGTGTTTGTAGGTGGTATTAATGTTTAAATATGAAGCGTGTCATGAGAGTCCTGACATGTCAGGGATCAGCTGTGAGCTGCTATCGAGACTGAATGAAGAATCAGCGGCTCACGCTCCGGATCGCTCTGCTCTCATCAAGAGATGCTTGGCTCTCACGGGTCATATTTTGCATCCAGAATCAAAAAAATTAATAAATTCAAAGGTGTTTTCAGCATGGACACACTTGCCCTTCTGCTGCTAGTCTGAGTGTCTGATGAACCGGCCAAAAATACCAATGTGATTAAATAGATAAAGTGTGACGTGAAATGTATTTCAATGTGTACTGTGTTATGTATTGTGTATACTGTATGCAATGTGTGCGTGTGTATATAATATCTATGTATATTATATATTTATAAAATATTTTATATAGAGCATACATGTACAGTATGTGCATATACATGATAATTTAATTATTTATATATATATATATATATACATATTTTTATATATACTGTACATTCATTGTTAAAATATTTTAGTTATATTGTATTATATATAAATCTAAAATGAATATAAGTTTATGAAATATTTTGTAATATATTCATTGATCAAGTAAAATAAAATATTAAATACTAAATAAATCAAATAAATATAAAAACTAGAATGAACTGATAAATAATAAATTTAATAAATAATAAATGCTAAATAAAATAAATAAAGGATAAAATTAAGATATATCTAAATGTTACATATGTAATATTTATGTGTATAAATTATTAAAATATAAAATATATGTATTATGAAATACTTTATAATATATATTCATATAAATTGAATATATATATATATATATATATATATATATATATATATATATATATATATATAAGTAAAAATATTTATAAAATATATATGTATATATGTCTGTGTGTGTGTGTGTGTATATATATATAAAAAAAAATTAAATGCAAAACAGATGATTTTTATTTTCTTTTAATTTTAGTGTTTAGTATGACCTGACCTGTGTGAAGAAAAAAACATAGTAGTACCATGGTACTTATTGTGGTACTTTTATGTTAGAGAATGTTAAAATAATTGTCAGTGTTCAGATGAGTTTGGATCAGCCCGAGCTGAACTGCTCCTCTAATATCAACCTTGCCAAAGACAAAAGCCTTCAGAGGCGTCTCCGGAGACTCTGTGTTCCTGACCCCGGAGCCCGAGAGCATGTTTATCACACACCGCGTGCCTTAACCTCCGCGCCGCATATCAAGAAGCCCCGCGTCTCCTCAGCAAAGAGTGAAGCCAGAAAAATAAGGCTGGCGAGATTAGAATACCGAGTTTTGACACCTTAATGTATGCGGCTCACCTAATAGACGCTCCATCTCAATTAAGCTCAGATTTGAGACTAGCGGAGCGCTCTCGACTCTCGGAGAACTTCATCAATCTTAGCAGTTCTTTCTCAGCAACAAAATAGAGTGGGGCAAATTTCTGCATTTAATTAATGTAGTGCTTCCTTTACTGCTGTTCAGCATCTTTCCAGCTTCAGTAGCGGCTGAGAAAGCTAGCGCCCAGAGATTAAGTGAAAAGCGGCGAGGAGAACAGCAAAGATCGGCAAACTCTGTAATGAATGTCTGAGTTTGGCACTTATGATGGATGAGCAGCGAATGCTGTTTGTCACTGACGCGCGCGGCAGGCTTCTGCAGCTAGCCTAGCATGGATAACGCTAACCACGCAATTACAGCTTAATGAGTGAAGCGGCGGCGGCAGAGTCGCACATTGTTGCAACTATGTTTGTGATGATTATTTACCATTTCTAGTCAGTCGGCCTGCAGATATCTCACATTAAACTGCCCCTATTATGGAAGATGAGCTTTCATGCAGTGTGTAAGTGAATGAAAACATCCTGCAAAGTGTTAAATCTGAAAGTGCACCGTGTATAAAGTTATAGTCTCTCAAAAGAAAGAGTCGACTCTGAATCATTGAAACGAGTCGTTTTTAAAACGAACCCCGAGCTGCTTCATGTCAAGTCAAGTCAAGTCTGCTTTATTGTCAATTTTCCACATGTACAGCACATACATACAGAGAATTGAAATTGCGTAACTCTCAGACCCTTACAGTAGACGTTCAAATACAGATAAATACAGTTTAAACATATGCACATACAAACTATACAGATATACAAATGAGGACATTTTAGAAAAATACAAAAAGAGATAGATAAAGTGGCATAAGGCACATGGCAGATAGAGTGCAAACCAGTTAAATAAAACAAAACTGTGCTGATATGTGTGATATACAATGTATGTATATATATGTATAGTGCAAAAAAAAGTAAAGTGATAAGAGCTCAGAGAACGGTCTTTTATCTGACTGTCAGAAGAGGTAGTTTGCAGTCAATGCTTCATGTTGACGTAACATTACACTCTAAAACATGCTGGGTTGTTTCAACCCAACTTTGGGTCAAATATGGACTCACCGTCTAACCCAGCTGTTGGGTTAAATTTTTACATTCAATTTTTAACCCAAAAGTTGAGTACATATTTGACCCAAAGTTGGGTTGAAACAACCCAGCATTTTTTAGAGTGTAGCATATATTTTTACTGTAGTTGCCATTACTTTTTTTTTTTTTATAATGCTTTATTGTCAACAAGTAGCATGTACAGTGCCATATCCCACTATATAACAAAAACATTTCACATGCCTTAACAAGAAGGAACAAGGAAAAAATTTAATAAAAGAGGGTACATAAGCATCAGTTTACAGACAAATATATATTATACATATATTTACATTTTCACAGGATATTACAATGCAATTTTAATACAGAAAATATACTTTGCAGGTCAGCACATTATTATTATTTTTTTTATGTGAAAGTGTTAAAGGAGGAGCATATATTAATTGCTTTACTATTTTTAGATTTTGACATCACATCTACATGCATTTTAATCTCTTTTTCAAGCACCATAAAAAGAGGCTTGCGTTTTGTGAACCTGCATTTATGAATGTGAAATTTACATTAAATTTATAATAAACCCAACATCCTTTAAAGAGTGATCCTTGATATAATAACCCAAAATCACGTTTATAAGATAAGGAAAATGTTTTTAAAATATTATCAGCAACGAAAACCTCCACATTATTCCAAAAATGCTGGGTATATTGGCAGAACCAAAACACATGAGAAATTGTTTCAGTGGAATATTTACAAAAAGAGCATTTTAAATCAACATGAAACATTAGCATATTGCCATCCACTTGTTGGTCTTTTCACGTTGGTCTGAATGAAAATGCAAATTCATTCTTTGCCACTAGATGGCGCTTTTGTAGCGTTAAAAATAGCTGTTTCCACGGTTACGCTGCACACAAAGCAGCACTGAGCTCACAAACACTGCTTTAAATGAAATCGACCAATCACAGCAGATTAGCGTCGTGCAAAGGAGGAGTTTGGAAAAATTAATCGTTGAGCGAATCGTTTGGGAGTCGTTGAGCAAATAAGGTAAAAATAAATGCATATTATAAGAAAATAAAGTGTTTTTTGACCTTGCATGCATGTCAACCTGTTGACTCCCAAAACCAAAATATGAACTTTTCATTACCCATAATAGGGGCACTTTAATGATTCGCATGTGTAGCATGAACAGCCGCGTGTTTGCGCGCGGATCTGCAGCGATATTCCCAGTAATGACGTGTTCCTCCGCGCAATCGTTGCAGCATCCGGCAAACCGCAGGTTAACAGCTCATTCAGACACATCAGTGTCTCTCTCACACTCGTCCTACATGAGTCCGTCTGATTCACAGTGTCTAACTATCTGTTTTTGTTTTGTTTAGCAATTCCTCACATGCAAAAATGCCAATTTTTGACTTTTTAGACTGTTTAAGCATGCAATATGATGTTTTTAAATGTGTACCCTGGTAATACCATGCTTTAATGTGTAAAAGTATTGCGTAAATAAAATAAAAGTAGATAAATTGATGTTAAAAGACAAGAATGATTTAATTTGATAAATATTCAGTAGACAAACAAACAAAATATTGGCTTCAATAGTGTGGGAAAAAATACTATGGAAGTCAATGGCTACCGTCAGCTGTTTGGTTGATGTTTGACTGTTTGGACCATCGGGTTTTGATGTACAAATCCTACTAACAATATAAGTGTACTTCATGAAACTTTACACAATAAAAAAATTCAGGCCATGCCCCGGCAGCCATTGACTTCCATAGTATTTTTTCCATACTATAAAAGTCAATGGCTACCATCAACTGTTTGGTTACCAATAATCTACAAAATATCTTCTTTTGTGTTCAACAAAAGAAGAAAAAAATGAATACAGCTTTGGAACGACATGAGGGAGAGTAAATGATGACAATTTTATTTTTTAATTTTTTTGGTGAACTGTCCCTTTAAGACAGTATGGCAACATATTGGCATATGTAATGTATGTCAAATTAAGGCAATTAGTCAACTGACAGAAAACAAACACATTTTCTCCATGATTTTATGCTTAAAGTGTTAGAAATAATGTGACTGATATATAAACAAACAGTAAAAATATAGATAGGAATAAAACTGTTAAGTTGTGGTGTATGTAATGCAGCTGAAGTGGAGAAAAAAACCTCTTTAAAGACATGGATTGAAATTGAAATCTACAGATGCAATAAAATAAACACGTAACTGTGTATTTTGCATGTTTTCTTTCCACTAGTCTGAAAGAAGAGACATGTTATGCAAGCAAAATAAAACTTGAAATGACCAGTGCATTAAAAAATCACTGGTTTTGCTTGTAGTGTCTCGTCTTATGTCGTATGCTGGTATTATTATCTGATAGTGTCACTGTATTATGATATGACCCTGGTACTTTATGTATAGGTAGATTACCACATGAATAATGTATTGACACACATGCATATGTATTTGTGAATACTAAACTCACCTGTAAGTGAAGATGGGATTCTAATAGAGCTTTTCTGTTGCTGAAACAGGCAATGCATGACCTGTATGTAAAAGCAATGCAGGTCGCTTTGGATAAAAACATCTGCTAAATGCATGAATGTAAAAGTAAATCTGTGAGTCAAAGAGAGCTGAAGGAGCCACAAGGAAGGAGGGATGTCTGAGAGCGAAAGAACAAGGAAGAGAGAAAAAATAGAAAGGAAAACCAGGCCAGAACAGAACAGAAGCAACAGCAATGAGTGAGGAAGAAAAGAAACGGATGATAGAAAGAAAGAAGGAGAGGAGAGGAGGGAAGAGAGAGAAGGAGGGAGGGAGGTGTTAACCTTGAGAGAGCTCATCCATTATATTGCTGCTGCTGGTCTCTCTGTCACACTGTCAGAGACGCCACCACCTCTACAGCACAGCAAAGGTCAAACACAACTCACTCCTGCCACACACAGACACACACACACACACACAGACACACACACACACACCACACACACACACACACACACACACTCAAACACACACACACACACGACACACACACACACCACCACACACACACACACACACACACACTCACCACCACACACACACACCACACACACACACACACCACGCACGCACGCACACACACACACACGCACTCTCACACACACACACACACACGCTATGCCCTACAGCAGCTACTTACACCAATACCAGCCCTCACAGCTCATTTTTCACACTTCAAAAAAACACGCATTTAGTATTTTTTTAACAGACATAGCAGGTCCTCATCCTGTCAAATATTACAATGCCATGTCATTAAAAAATTTGTTCCTCATAACCCAAAACTGCACACAAATCAGACACACAAGACACAATAAAATAAAAAACGCACCAGAAGTTACATACAATAACAGAAGATAGATTTTCGAAGACAAATAGAATCAACATAGCACATCAATACAATCACGTAGATTAAAGCAAAGTATTGAAAATTACATGTTTTTTAACTTACTATGTTCGCCCAAAAGTATTTCAAGTTTCAAAAAGAACTAAAAGAAAGATCACAAGTTACATAAAGTATTTAGATTTTAGAACGTACAAATGAATGTTCAATTATTTGTAAATATTACAGCGGATGTAATGAGTGATGTTGATTTTCCGTGAACAACAAAGATAATTATTAATATAATATAATGAACTATATAAATAATTAAATATTTTGTAAAAATATATATATTTATATATATAATATAATATATATATGTATCATTTATGTATAAAAAAAAAAATATCATTTTTATTTACAACTAATATATATATATAT
>JALXFT010001673.1:0-25000 GCA_023376895.1 Aspiorhynchus laticeps
ACAGAATATATTAAAGTTGTAAATAAAAATGTTTTGCAAGAATTGGAGTATGTTTTATAATAAAGCTTTTTTTTTTAATTAACTGTTACTTGCCATTTCTTTGTAATTATTTGTGAAATATACTAGCGATTTCTGAGTGATTTTTTTCCTGCACCAAAGTATTTTCTGTTCTTTAATGATACATTGATGTTTTTTTTGTTATTTATTTATTATTTTTTTTGTAAGTGAATGATGACAGAAAATGTTCATTTTGGCTAATCAAACAGGGACACAAAACTACTGGCCCATAAAGAAAGAACTAGTAGAAATATTGATAAATAGAGTATGAAACAACTATAGATGTATGTGCAATAAATTACATTAGCTTGTGAAAAAATTTCTCTTGTGCTTTGAATGAGAAATACTATTACTGTAGGTGAGAGAGTAATGTTTGAATAAATTAATTATGTACAATCAATTAATCAATATGCACAAATCATCTTCTTTCATTTACTTTTTACATGTACTCATTTAGCTTGCTTTTAACCAAATGAGAAATACAAAAACGATTTATCTTAAGAAACACAAGAAACGCTAGCATTACAAACTTGCAAACATCATCTAGAATAAAACAAGCCAGACAGAGAAACATACTGTGACTATAGAAATGAGAAATGCTTTTTCATGTATTAAAGAGTGAGCAGGTGTTTCTTTATTGTTGTCTGGAAAATTGTCTTTCAATTCAGCAGATATCTATCTAGCAATACTCAGAAAACCTGGCAACACTCATTACTTAGCAACCACAAAACACTAGCAATCGATTACTTCAGAAAACACAAGCAACCCTAGCAACCACTCAGAAAACTCTACCAAACTCATGCCTTAGTAACCTCATAGCAACAACCCAAAACACCCTAGCAATCTGTAGCAACCACTCAGAAAACACTAGAAACCCATAGCAACCACTCAGAAAACCTACCAAATGCGTGGCCTTAGTACCTCATAAGCAATCACCAGAACACCCTAGCAACCCTAGCAACCACTAAGAACCCTAGCATCTAGCAACCACTCACAACATCCTACCAAACTCATAGCCTTGTAACCTCATAGCAACCACTCAGAACACCCTAGCAACCCTAGCAACCATCAGAAACCTACCAAACTCATGGCTTAGTAACCTCATAGCAACCACTCAGAACACCTAGCAACCCCTTAGCAACATCAAAAACCCTGCCAAACTATGGCCTTAGTAACCTCATATGCAACCACTCAGAACACCCTAGCAACCCTTAGTAACCAAACATGCATAGCAACACCTTACATATCATAGCCTTGTAACCTCATAGCCAACTACACAGAACACCCTAGCAACACAAAAAGTCATAGCAACCACTAAGAACACCAGCATCATAGCAACCACTCAGAAAACCTAGCAACCCTAGCAGCCACTCAAACACCTACCAAATTCATAGCCTTAGTAACCTCAAAGCAACCACTCAAACACCCTAGCAACCCCTTAGCAACCACCCAAATCCATACCAACACTAAGAACACCCTAGCAATCTATAGCAACCACTCAGAAAACCCTACCAAACTCATAGCCTTGGTAAACTCATAGCAACCACACAGAACACCCTAGCAACCACTAGCAACCACAAAGTCCATAGCAACCACTAAGAACACCCGAGCAATCTATAGCAACCACTCAGAAAACCCTACCAAACTCATAGCCTTGGTAACCTCAATGCAACCACTCAGAACACCCTAGCAACCCCTTAGCAACCACCCAAAAGTCCATAGCAACCACTAAGAACACCCTAGCAGCCCCATAGCAACCACTCAGTAAACCCTACCAAACAGGTGTCTTTGTACACATACTTCATTGTGTGAGTTTGTGTTTTTAAACTGTAGGGAAAGCAGATGTTCATGTGCTCGACCGCCTGCTGGACACTGTGACATTTCCAGAAACGACACGTAACGTCCGGAGACCTTAAACTGCTTTACTACTGCAGTCATTCCTCAAGCAGGACGGATGAAACCAACTACAGACGTGAACATAGGTAAGTAACTGTGCATGAATCAAACATCTGAAGGCCACAGAACAAAACATGTCAAATGTGAGATATTTTCCTCCTTGATTTAAAACACAAGCATTTGTTAAAGCAGAATAAATGACGAGGGGACGTACTTTCACAGCGAACAGTAAAATTACTCTAACGCACAGCCTCAAATGGCTTCTTGCTTTTATAAACCATCTGTTTCTCTTGTACTTTGTCACATTTTAAAACACAAGGCTTTAAATGGGTTTGGCAGCTCGGCCAGATAATGACAGATTCTCGTTTCGGTCATGCCATTTATCCAGAACGTGTCGAATGAAATGTGTTTCTGTTCATCTGGATTTGAAATGTAATATATCTTTATTCTTTTTCATGATGCACAGCACAGCTGAACTTCAATGGAAAGATGGTCTTGATCAATTACGCCAAAACTGATTCCAAAAATATAAAGTTGTTCCAGAGTGCTAACCTCTGATTTCCCCCGACTAGTGGAAGTGAATGACCCGTGGAAATCTCTTTTTAACGTTAGCAGGGCAGAGGATCGAGGTGGTGAGAAAATTCTCATCTAGTTGTTTGCTTTGTTTTTTGTCACATAGTTGCACACACACACACACACACACACACACACACACACACACACAAGCACACAATGCAAACTGACTGTGAGTAGGAGGGTGTGAAAACCAGATGTAGTTCATTAGGGCCATTGTGAGCGTGACTGTGTGTGTGTGTGTGTGTGTGTGTCCTCTTATTAAAGCTGCAGTTCTCTGGATTGTTATCGACTTAAACACTTGCTCTGGCATTTCCACCCTGACATCATGTTCAGTTACTGCTCCAGTGTGTCTGAAGAGACCGTTACAGCAGCAGAGAACGGCCCTGCTGTGTCCGCGCTTCAAATCCAGCACACACTTATAGATGTATTCTTACACTGCATTATACATACATATAGAGCCTCGGCATCAGGAGCATTTCAGGACATTCTTATACAGGCAAACATCACTACTACTAGTGCTAGTTAATATTGGAAATGAGATCAACTCTCTAGCACTAAGTATTAAAGTTAAGCATTGTTCTGGATCGATCATAGCAAGGCAAGGCAAGGCAACCACTCACAACACCCTAGCAACTAAATAGCAGCTATTAAGGACACCCTAGTAACTCCACAGCATTCAAAACACCTCAGCAACCCCGTAGCGACCATTCAGAACACCCTAGTATCCACCATAGCAGCTATTAAGAAGACCTAATACTAGACCCCTACAGCATTCAGAATACCCTAGTAAACCTAAATGCACGTATTAAGAACCACCCTAGTAACCCCATCAGCATTCAGAACACCCTAGTAACCCCATAGCGACCATTCAGAACACCCTAGTAACCCCATAGCAATCTATTAAGCAAGCCTTACTAACCCCAAACTTCGAATACCCTGTAAACCTAATGCATGTCATCTAAGAACACCCTAGTAACCCCATAGCATTCAGACACACCCAGTAACCCATAGCAACCATTCAGAACACCCTAGAACACCATAGCAACCATTCAGAAATCCCTAGAACCGTGCTAACCTCTGATTTCGAACTAGCTGAAGTGAACTGACCCTGTGGAACTCATTTCAAGAACACGCAGTAACTCCGAGCCTAACTGCTTATTGCAGAACATTCTCACTAGTATGCCGTTGAACCATTCAGAACACATAGTAACCCCGTACAACCATTCAGAACACACACTAAGCAACACAAGCAACTATGTAAGTAGACCTCTGATAACCCACAGCATTGTTCAGAATACGGCCTTGTAAGCGTAACTGTAAGTTATTAAGAACACCCTAGTGCTTCCTACTTATTAAAACCTCTAGTTCTCTGATTGTAACCATTAAAACACCCTAGAATCCACCATAGCATCCATTGCAGAACTCGCCAGTAGTGAAGATCCGTTACAGCAAGCATTAAGAACAGCCCTGAATGTGTCGCCATCAGATTCAGAACACCCTAGTAATCCATATCTAACTGTTATACATGACCTTACTAAGCCCCAGGAGCATTCAAGGAAATTCTTATACCCATAGCAAACTATTCAAAACACCCTAGTAACCCCAGTTAGTATTCAGAAACCCTGAGTCAACCCCATAGCATTAAGTGATTATACCCGTGTAAGATTGTTTGTGACGAATAATAGCAAGAACCTTGGCAAGCTATTAAGAAATCTCACTAACCTTGCTTTATTTGCAGCATATTCAAACACCTAGTAACCCCACAGCAACATAAAGCACCCAGCAACCCCGTAGTAGATTCAGAACACCCTAGTATCCCCATAGCAACTATTAGAAGACTTACTAATCCCACAGCATTCAGAATGCCCTAGTAAACCCTAATCAACTATTAAGAACACCCTAGTAACCCCATAGCATTCAGAACACCCTAGAACACCATAGCAGCTATTCAGAAGACCTTACTAACGCCACAGCATTCAGAAACCCCTAGTAACCCTCAATGACACTATTAAGAACACCCTAGTAACCCATAGCATTCAGAATACCCTAGTAACCTCCATAGCAACCATTCAGAACATCCTAGTACAGCCCAAAGCATTCACTAACAACTATTCAGAATATCCTAGTAAACCTAATCACATTCAGAACACTCTAGTAACAAGCTTCAACACTGTAGCCTCATAGGACATCAGTAGCATAGCAATGAAGACCACTTACTAACTCCCATCAACATTCGTACATTAGATAATGCAGTTATTAAGAACACCCTAGTAACCCAAGCATTTCAAACACCCTAGAACCCCTAGCACCATTCAGAACACCCTAGTACCCATAGCACTCATTCAGAACACCTAGTAACCCGAACACGCATTCAGAACAGCCTAGTACTAGTGCACATTAAGAACACCCTAGTAGACCCCATCACATTCAGAACACCCTAGTAATCCTTGCAACCATTCAGAACACCCTAGTAACCCTAGCCAACCCATTCAGAAACCTTCACCCACAACTTCTCCTATAACAGCTAGTTAAGAAACCTATAACCCCAAGCATTCCAGAACTACCCTAGTAACCCTATGCAAGTATTAGAACACCCTAGTTAACTCATAGACAACTATTCAGAACGCCCTAGTAACCCCTAGCAACCATTCAGAACACCTAGTAAACCTTAGCAAGATTAAGAACACCCTAGTAACCCATAGCATCAGAACACCCTAGTAACTCCCTTGATCCAAGCTCTTAAGAATACCTTACTAACCCCACAGCATGCAAAACATCCTAGTAAACATGCAACTATTAAGAAACGGCCTAGTAACCCCATACTATTCAGAACACCCTAGTAACCCCATAGCATCCTAGAATCACCCTAGTAGATTGTCATTTAAACAAGAACCTGAGCAAATTAAAAGCTCTTACGTAACCCCCTTCATACAGTTAACTGCTACTAACCCCCACAAATTAAGAGCACCTAGTAACCCCATAGTATTCCAAAACCCTAGTAACCCCATAGCATTCAGAACACCCTAGTAACCCCATAGCATTTCACTACTGATTATACCCTGTATGAATTGTGTATGTGACAAATAAACAAGAACCTTGAGGCAACTATTAAGAAGATCTTACTAACCCCACAGCATACAGAACATTCCTAGTAACCCCACAGCAACTATTGAAGAGCACCCTAGTAACCCCATAGTATTCAGAACACCCTAGTAACCCCATAGCCATTTCAGAACAACCTAGCAACCCATAGCAATCATTAAGAACACCCTAGTAACCCCATAGTATTCAGAACACCCTAGTAACCCCATAGCAACTATTCAGAAGATCTTACTAATCCCACAGCATTCAGAACACCCAAGTAACCCCATAAAACTATTAAGAACACCCTAGTAACCCCATAGCATTCAGAACACCCTAGCAACACCATAGCAACTATTCAGAACACCCTAATAACGTCCTTAGCATGTCAGAACTCTATGTAACCCCATAGAAACTATGGAAGAACACCCTAGTAACCCGATAAGCATTCAAGAATACCCTAGCAACTCAATAGCAATTATTCAGAACACCCTAGTAATTGCATGGCAACATGTTAAAAAAACTTCAGCACCGTGAGTGAGTTTTGTTCATATTTCTTCGATTTGGCTCTGCTCCTCCGCAGCTCTTGGCAATAAACAGGAACATCCAGGCGCCAATGGCCAATGACAGATCTTCTCATTCGCCATCGGAGGACATCAACTGCCCCACAAAGCCACATTGCCGCCCCCTGCTCGCCTCTGTTATTCTTCCTCTCATTATGCGCTCATTCTGTTGGGTGAGGAGCAGGTGGCGGAGCGGCTGAGAGATGGTCCCGCCGAGAGTTCCAGCGACTGATGTTCATTCTCAGCCAGACTGAACGGATCCAGACAGATCCGGATCCATCACGACCCAAGAGCTCCTGCAGTCCACTTTGAGTGTCCTCTCTATATGCTTAGATGGAACAGAATTATAATTATTAACACAAATGTTCGGATTTCTTTATGTTTCATTGGAAATGTTCATCTGTCGATTCCAGTTTTTGGTAAAACTTTATAATATTCTTAATAGAGGGCATATTTTAGGGAATAAACACACTTGTAAGAGGTATAATATGAGTGACAGCAGTTTAGGATTGTGTAAGTGAGATGATAATATTTGTAACCATATTTAAGCTTTTTAAAGGTTGCTTTCATGTTTGCGTTAGACATCAGGAGACTGGACTGAGTTTCTAAATCATCGTGTCATTCAGCATCATTATTTTCTTCCTCCTCATGAAGATGAAGCGTGTCGAGTTGAGTTTTGTCTTTATAAACTCACTGCAGTAAGTTGTTTCTGTCAGTAAGACTAAATTATGAAAATAATTTTATTAACCAAGTTATTTAAATCTGATGAAGATTTTTCTATTTCAGATCACCCACTGAGGATGCTTCTGGTTTGATGTCTTAAGGGTAGTCTGAAGAACAGTCGAGTTGTTGTTGGGTTCACCTGTTACAGATCATAGCTTGCTGTGTCTGTTGTGATAAGCTTGCTAGGGTGTTCTGAGTGGTTGATAAGGGGTTGCTATGGTGTTCTGAGTGGTTGCTAAGGGTAGGTGTTCTGAGTTGTTGATTAGGGGTTGCTATGATGTTACTAGAACTTTATGCTTGCTAGCATGTTCTGAGTTGTTGCTATAAATGTTGCTAGGCTGTTTTGGGTGGTTGTTAAGGGGTTGCTAGTGTGTTCTGAGTGGTTGCTAAGGGGTTCTAAAGGGTTCTAGGGTTAGGGTTCTAGAAGTTGGTTGTATGAGGGTGTTGGTCTAATGTATGGTTACTAGGGCTTTGTGGTTGCTAGGATGTTCTGAGTGATTGCTCTAAACGTTGCTAGGGTGTTTTGGGTGGTTGCTAAGGGGTTGCTAGTGTGTTCTGAGTGGTTGCTAAGGGGTTCTAAAGGTGTTCTGAGTGGTTTATAAGGGGTTGCTAAGAAGTTCTGAGTGGCTTATAAGAGGTTGCTATGGTGTTCTGAATAGTTATGAGGTTACTAGGGCTTTGTGGTTGCTAGGATGTTCTGAGTGATTGCTCTAAACGTTGCTAGGGTGTTTTGGGTGGTTGCTAAGGGGTTGCTAGTGTGTTCTGAGTGGTTGCTAAGGGGTTCTAAAGGTGTTCTGAGTGGTTTATAAGGGGTTGCTAAGAAGTTCTGAGTGGCTTATAAGAGGTTGCTATGGTGTTCTGAATAGTTATGAGGTTACTAGGGCTTTGAGGTTTCTTGGGTATTCTGAGTGGTTGCTTTGGGGTAGCTATGGTGTTTTGAGTGGTTGCTAAGGAGTTGCTAGGGTGTTTTGGGTGGTTGCTAAGGAGTTGCTAGGGTGTTCTGAGTAGTTACTATAGGGTTGCTAGGGTGTTCCAAGTAGTTCCTATGAGGTTGTTAGGGTGTTCTGAGTGTTGTCATGAGGTTACTAAGGCTTTGAGGTTGTCTAGAGTGTTCTGAATGGTTGTTTAGAGGGTTGCTAGGGTGTTATGAGTGTTTACTATGGGGTTGCTAGGGTGTTCTGAATAGTTCCTATGAGGTTGCTGGGGTGTTCAGAGTGCTGCCATGAGGTTACTAGGGCTTTGAGGTTGTTAGAGTGTTCTGAGTGGTTGTTAATGAGTTGCTAGGGTGTTCTGAGTAGTTGATAAGGGGTCGCTAGTGTGTTCTGATTGTTTGAGTCTGAGTCTGTTTTTGAGGTTACTAGAGCTTTAAGGTTTCTAAGGTGTTCTGAGTGGTTGCTATGGGGTTGCTAAGGTGTTTTGGGTGGTTGCTAAGGAGTTGCTAGGTGTTCCGAGTGGTTACTGTGGGGTTGCTGGGATGTTCAGAGTGGTTGCTAGGGTGTTCCGAGTGGTTTCTGTTCTTTCTGTCTGGAAGGAAGCTTGCTGGATGCTGAAGCTTGTTAACTGTAACTCTGAGCAATCATAACAGTGATTCTTTCACCAAACACCACTAATAACAGAGTGGATATAACGGCTCAGTATCTCACTTCGCTTCAGCCTCTTTCCCCACATCAGCGACGAGGCGGCAGCGGGTTAATTGTATCTAAGAATACATTTGGCTGTTTAACTGTTGTATTTTGTCTCAGAGTTTCTAGCATTTATCAGCGACTCTGCTTTCTCACTTTCTTCTTCTTCTCTCATTACTAACTCCACTATTTGTACCCGGATAAAGTGCAAAGTGCAGATGCATAAAGTTCATCGCTTCGTTCAGAGTAACTTGTTAGTCTCAAGCACTTATAGGAATCATTTTTATTCCCACAGCACATCTTGACCCAGAATTGCATGCGTAATATGGCTCTATTTTCCATGAGGTATGGCTCCATACTGTTCACAGATAATATTTGGCCCGTGCACAAGCTCGTGATGGATGACGTCTAGTTAGAGATTCCCAGAGTGCAACGTGTTCTCCTACAGTAGCTGGATTTTTTACTTCATTAAATTTTTCATTACGCTCTCATTATTGGACGGCTATGTAAAATCATTAGCCTCAAATGTGCACGTTATACGTCTATTAATAAAGCCATCTAGCTTATTAATAGCTATAGCAATAAATGCATCATTTGTTTAGCGGTTATTGTTGATCGTGTTTGCATTTCTAGCTGATAGATGGGCGGAACTGTGCTCTCTCTGTTTTTTTAAGAGCTTCCCATCATGCTTCTGACATGCTGCTCGTTTCATTAAAAGCAAAACTGCAGAAGGCGACACGTCTCGGCCGAGCTCGTCTTTAATAAGCATGTGTTTGTTTTTCCAGTTAGATGTTGTTCAGGCCTCTGTGTCTCGCTAAAGGAAGCCGGACAATTAGTATAAAGAAGGAAGAAGAATAGTTCAAACCCTCAACCGGCAATTAAAGCCGAGAACGATGTGTGTGTTTTAATTGGAGCGTCGTGTCACTGTGGCGTCTCTCATGTACGCACATGCACTCCCATCAATGCTCAATTAGTCTCAGCCAATCGGTGGCCCAATTAAGCCTCTCCGTGACTCCGTCACCTGCGTGCTGTGCGCGTGATTAATCGGGACTCATCTTCCAATTAGTGCAACAGTAATAAGGGCTGATGAACACAGGGTGATGACAGAGAGACCAAGATTTCTCACTCTCGGATAATGTGCGAGAGAACATGGAGTTTAAAGTTAATATACCTGTGTGTGGAATCTGTGATAGACAAAGACGAGTGTGACATATTAGCTGTACTAGTTTCAGTTTAAGGTTTTATTGGGTGATGACATATGTTTTACATGCATATAGCCAGAGCATTGTTGCTGCGTAAAATTAAAACAGTGCAAATTGGAAATAGTGCGAAGCAACATAAGGAACTGAAAATTAAGAACAAAAGAAAACAGTATGACAAATATGACGATGTTGATCAACAGCAATCATATCTCTAACTGACTTTCCTTGTAGAAAATTTAAGTTTACATCTTGCAATTCATATTGCAATTCTGTTTTTTGTTTCCATCACAGAATAAGGCCAGTAAGGCCTATATAACCTTCAAATGTAGACTTTTTAAATTAAGTTATTTATTTATTGGTTGTTTGTATGACCTTATAAAACCTTGAAATATAAAGTATTGATTTAGCCTATTTTATTTATTTTATTTTATTTTATTTTTGGTAGAGAAGCCAACATTCAAAGTCGTTGACACTTTTTTGGGGTTATATGAATTTCTGTTGATTTTAATTCTACTTCCTGTTTGCTACCTCAGTGTTATGCTATTTAACTTCAGTAATTGAACTGAAATGTAATTGTAATTAAATTCTGCATGGTTCACACTCATGGCTTCTGCTTGTTTTTAAATGTTTACTGGCCTCGCTCCTGTTGTGCGAACATCATCTGGTAAGAACTCTTAGGTCTGCCAACCAGAGTTTGTTAACTGTTCCAGTCACAGTTAAAATCTAGCGGTGCTTGAGCTTTTGTCACAGCCGCACCTAAACTTTATAACACGTTACCGATCCATCTGTGACCCTGGAGCACAAAAGCAGTCATAGCACAGGTATATTTGTAGCAATAGCCAGCAATACATTGTATGGGTCAAAATTACATTTTTCTTTTATGCCAAAAATCATTAGGATAAGTTCATAAGATCATTTCCATAAAGATATTAGTAAAAAATTTTGATTATAATACATTGTAAGAATTCATTGAACTTAAAAGTGATTTTCAAAATTTTTAAATGTATTTCCAATATTTATTGTTTTTCCCATAACTACCTTCAGTTCAAGTATGATGTAAATATGAACCTATATTTTAAATTGAATTTTTCTGCACTCATTAAAACAAAGTGAAGTAAGCTTTATGTTAAAAAGTTTTATTTCAAATAAATCTATCTTTTCAACTTTTTTCTTGAATCCGAAAAATAAAAGATACATTCCCAAAAAATTTGCAGCAAACTGTTTTAAATTAATATCAAAATGTTTTCGACACAAATCAGCAATGTATTTGATTCTGAAATCTGTGACACTAAAACTGAGTATGATCTGAAAATACAGCTTTTACGAAATAAATTACAGTTTAAAATGTCCAAGAAAAAGTTTTTAAATGTTAATAAATTACAGATTTTAGTATTTTTCATAAGCAGCTTTGGTGGCAGAAGACCTTTCAAAAACTTACCTGTGAAAACTCTCGAAATATTGACTGCAAAATTGTCCTATCTAAAAGCTTTTTTCGCTTCAGATGAGAAAATTAATTTCAGCTTTTTATAGATGGTCCATCACATAAAGAACGTTCCAATAATGAATTTTAAAAAAGTTAAATGTATTTTTCAGTATCCTTGACTTGACGTTTGTATCAGTAGTTTGTTGCTTTTTAGACACAAGACATTGGCCTTAGTTGCTTTATACTAACTGAAACTGGATGAGCTTTTTGACCTACTCCACTAGTTTAGTCTTCTCAGCTATCCTGTAATTGGGATGTCATTTTCAGATTGTTCCGGGTCGAGGAGAATATTTTGAAACAGATTTCAATTACTCTCTTAAATTGCTCAAAGATAGCCTTTATTAATCTCGCGCCTCAGCCTGATCAGATCAGTCCAGAACAAATGAGCGCTTTTTATCGTAATGTATGCTGTTTACACTGAAAAAATGTTCACTAAATTTTTTTAAGTAATTGTGCAAACAGTTATTTTAGCGCTTCTTTTAAATCTTTACTAATTTTTTTTTTTAGTAATTCATGATCATTTTTTTCAGGAGGTGCCATTTCATTTTGCGGTGTTTAATTTAAATGCTTTTTAGATTTTCAATTTAGCACCTTCCTGTTTTTTGTTTAAAAGGTGTGGCTTTTTTTTTTCAGCCTTGATGGTTTATGGGGCGATTAAAAAAAAAATCATCATTTTTCTAATTTACACCGTTTCCCTCCATTTTATAAACACTTGATGATTTCTTGTTTATAAGCCTCCCTCAGAATAAAGTGCTCTGATTGTACTGCCCATTTTTTTGGTAAACCACAGTCATCCAGAAAGTCCGCCCTACCTAGATGTTCTTTGGTCAGTGGTCATTTTGTTTGGTAAACCCATAGTCCAAAACGTCCCGCCCCTCTAAAGTGTTGATTGGCGTGGCTATTTTGGATTGGTAAACGCAGTGCAGTCAAAAAACCTCATTATTCTTCACATAATTTACCTTTATTCTACACCGCTTTGTCCCTCCCATCTCTTATAAAAGCTCTGATGATTTCCTGGTTTTATGAAGCCCTCCCTCAGAAATATGCAATGTGCTCTGATTGGTCAGCTGGCTCAGTGTGTTGTGATTGGCTAAACCGCCAGTGCAGTCCAGAAACGTCCCGCCCCTCACCTCAGAATGTGCTCTGGTTGTATTGTAAACAATGGTGTCGTCAATATTGCTTATCCATTTAAGCCCAATTGAGACACAGAGAATATTAGTGAAGAGGATCGCGCAAACACGGCTCTTATAGGACGTTTGTATTTGTTGTTGTCCATACTTTTAGATATGCCTGTTATTTGTAAATGCTGCTGCTTTGTTAGCTTCTAATATATGTGATTAAAGCTGTAATCAGCAGACTACATGATTCGAGTTGTAGCATTTTTGTAACAGTAAGAAGTGTTTGCCAGCAAGTATTGCTCGCTACCATGGCAACCGAGTTTAAGCTTCTCATAGCTAGAGAAAAATAGAATCCATTATGGTCATTGCACACTGAGTCGGAAATTTTCGTATGCGTTTTCTCTTTTAGTTCGTTTATTTGTAAATCGTCTCCTAAAATTCTAATACGAAACCTTGCACACTGAGTCCGATGCGTATTAATTGCATTGCGAAAAAATGTGCAAAACAAGCAGTGAGGATTATCCCGAGCAATTCAAAGTTTATATTTATATTCCGTCTCTTTCTATTCCGCACTTTGTTTGTCATACAGTTTTGCATTGCACACTATCAATCTTCTCTAAAGCAGCACATGGCCCCCCCTTTTGTTGCATGTTCCCGGGGGGGCTTTATGTAAATTCTGGGTTTGTGACGTCACCAACCCAGGAAGTAACTCATTGTAGTCCCTACATAAAATGTCAGCGATATGTCTGCAGTGTAAGAATGCTCTGTTGCGAATAGTTGCCAGGTTGGGATGATAAAATAAAAAAGGGATGGAGGGGTTAAACTCTTGACATCTGGCAACCCAAGCATGAAAACTTGTGGAGGTCTAGATTTTTTCTTCTCTTTTAAGTTGAAGAAAATATAGAGAAATTTTGGATATAGAGCGTTTTTTTTTTTTAACTACATTTTAGTCTCGTCTTTTTTGTCAATGATATTGCATTTTGATCAAGTTTACAGTTAGTGTTTAATAATGTCTCATCGTAGTCATGGAAAAAAATGTTGTAACGAACACGATGCTGGTTTGTCACTCTTCTGCTGAAGTGTGCAGGAGTTTCTTTAATTGTGGGTATAAAGTCTGTGAGAGAGGGTTTGAGTGACATGCAGAGCAACCAGCCATAATTCATGTGTTTTATGTGCAGTTTATCTGAAATACAGGCATTTCTGTAGATCAGACAGTATGAGCAGCGGCAGGGTCATTAGTTTGATTCCCAGTGAATGCATGACCTTATAAGTGTACAGCTTCAGTGCATGTAAATGAGTACAGAATTTTTAAATTGATATTTTTACTCAGAAGGCTGCATTAAATGATCAAAAGTGACAGTGAAGACATTTATGTTACAAAAGATTTCTATTTCAAATAAATGCTGTTCTTTTAACTTTCTATTCATCTGTGAATCCTGAAAAATAAATGTTCCAGTTATCCACAAAAATATTGTGCAGCACAACTGATTTCAACATTGATAATAATCAGAAATGTTTCTTGAGCAGCAAATCAGCATATTATAATGATTTCTGAAGATCATGTGACACTGAAGACTGGAGTAATGATGATGAAAATACAGATTTGATCACAGAAATAAATTACAGTTTAATATATATTCACATAGAAAACAGCTATTTTAAATGTTAATAATATTTCACAATTTTTACAGTATTTTTGATCAAATAAATGCAGCTTTGGTGAGCAGAAGAGACTTCTTTAAAAGATTACACTGTGGAAAATCATGCAGCAGCAGTTGTTCAGAACTGAAGATATTAACAGAAAATTAGTGCGAAAAATTTGTGTTTGTCCAAAAGTAATCAGTCACAGATTTATTTACATATATACAGTAAATCTGAAATTCTGGAGGTTGGATTCAATAAATCAGTTGATAAGATATATTCTTCAAAAACATTTTGGAAACATGCGCTGTTGTTCAGAATGAAACAGTAACAGTTTAGTGTTATTGTGTGCTTGCTAATTGTTTTTTGTAACATTTTAACATTTAATACTAATTTATCTGGAGGTGGAATTTCCAGTGTATATGTTGGTAGATTAACTTTTTTCAGTGAAAGTTGTTTATATGCATACTACCTCGTGTCCTTGATTCTTCATTAACATGTTAAAAATAGGTCCTTCCTTTAGGGTGTATGTGAGAGATGGGTGTGTGTGTGTTAAGTGTGTTGTGTTGTTAACCCGGCATGGTGTTGTGTGAATGAAAAATGTGCTTTTAAGGTGAATGGAGAACAAGTGTGTGTGTGGTAGGGGGGGTGTGTGTGTGTGAGAGAGAGAGTGTTGTGTGAGAGATGTGTGTGAGTGTGTGTGGTGGGGATGGATTGGTGTGTTGTGTGGTGGTGTGTGGTGTGTGAGTGTGTGTGTGTGTGTGTGTAGGAGAGTAGGTGTGTGTGTGTGTGGCCTTGAATAGACAGCTATACTGTGTTCAGTGTCCCGTTCGACTAACCGCATTTTGCTGTTTAGCGTTTGCTGTCTTACTATTTTTCTTTCATCACTTCACACTACTGTACATAGACTCGCTGTGAGACTGAATTGACACTGAGTATCTAAAACACACCACTGTCCAGATGAATTCAAAGTTCCATCTCTTCAAAGTTTGTGTCATAAGATGATTTAATGTTTTTAAATCTTTTCTCGGGTGCATTTTTTGTAAAATCAGTACAAATTGTGAATATTGTTAATTTAAAAGTGTTTTTTGTGAAAATGTATAAATGTATTTATTTTGTATGCACTGATTTCAGCATATTATCAGTTTCAGTGTACATGCTTCAAATCTTAAAATATGCTGATTTCTGCTCAGAAATTTCTGATTATTATCAATTTGAAAACAGTTCAAATTTTTGCGAAACCGTTGTTTATTTTCAGGTCACAGATGAATAAAAGTTCAAAAACACATTATTGAATATAAATTTCTGCAATTATAAATGTTTTTGACACTTTTAATCATTTAATGCAGCTTATGAATAAAAATTAATTTCTTCAAATAAAATTTACTGCCCAAGACTTTGAATGGATTGGGCAGCAAATGTTTTCAAATTGAAATAATCAGAAATTTTTTGGAAAATAGATATATTATATTTAAATATTTGCCGAAGTGGATAAATCGAAATTAAGTGCATCAAAAACATTTAATTTAAAAATAATTATATTAAATTTAAATAAATTATTTATATATTAAATTTAATTCACTTTTTGGATTTATTATTTTTTTTTAAAAATAATCTTGTGACCAAAAAACTTTTTTTACAAACAAAAATTTTAACATTGATTATAATCAGAAATGTTTCTTACAGGGAATCATTATTTATTATGATTTCTGAAGATCATGTGACACTGAAGACTGCAGTAATGATGCTGAAAATGACATTTGATCACAGAATAATAAATTAATTAAATTCAACGAAAACATTATGTAAATATTGTATCAACCATTTTCAATTTTAATAAAATGTAATTTGTCTAATTTCCAATGTAACCTGACATTACATACTAGTCTGTACATCTGGGTTATTTCTCACATGGCTGGTTCGGAAGAATGTGAGGTTTAGTTGTTTTTTGATATGTATGATAAATGTAAGTTTAGAGCTGCAATGTGTATTTTGATGGTTGCATGTTTGGTTAATATAGTGGTTGATGTGTTTGTGTGTGTGTGTTTGTGAGTGATTGGATGTATGTTGTTGTAAATGGTTTGTTGGTGTGTGTCAGAGGTATGTTGTATGAAGTGTGTGGATTTGATGTTGTGTGTTGGGTGTGGTTGATGTGAATGTTATATTATGTTTGTGGTCATGAAGTGTAATGTGTGTGTTTGTGAGATGAGACGTGAGGAAAGCAGAGTTGATTTCTGTGTGTTTTTAGTGTGTGTTGTGGTGTGTGGTGTTTGTTGGGGAGTTATGTCACAACTCGAGACTGCTGTTTGAAGCAGATCAGTGATGAAATGTTGTTTGTTCTTTCTTTCAACTTTGATCTCTCTTATTATTGAACTGTTTTCTTTTTTCATTCGGTTTTCTCTGAGATCAAGATGTGGGTGCTTGTGTTGTGTGTGTAATATTGATTGCAAACGACCTTGCAAATAAGTGTTTTCTGCTTTCGCTTTGCAAAATGCAGTCTGTTCTTAAACCGTAAAACCAACTGTCGTTCTTGTATGTTTTCAGAAGCTAAAACAGTTTATTTTGTGAGACAAATACTGATTTAAGCTCGCATGTGCTATATTGAACAGTTATTCGGTCTGATGAAGAACAAACCAGACCCGCTCTGCCTACCAATTTAATTGAAAGAACGATGTATAGAGCACAAAAGGTATGATTTATTTTTTATATATTATGATATATAGAATAATTTATATTTTTTTTGGCAGATGCATTAAATCGATCAAAAGTGACAGTAAAGACATTTATAATGTTAGAAAAGATTTCTATTTCAAATAAATGCTGTTCTTTTGAACTTTCTATTCATCTGTGAATCATGAAAAATAAAATGTATCTCAGTTTCCACAAAAATATTGTGCAGCACAACTGATTTCAACATTGATAATAATCAGAAATGTTTCTTGAGCAGCAAATCAGCATATTATTATGATTTCTGAAGATCATGTGACACTGAAGACTGGAGTAATGATGCTGAAAATACAGATTTGATCACAGAAATAAATTACAGTTTAACAGATATTCACATTGAAAACAGCTGTTTTAAACTGTAAAAATATTTCACAATTTTTACTGTATATTTGATCAAATAATTTATTTGTAAAACATCAACTTATTAAACAATAGTCTATTTACACAGACATGATTCTCATGCAGGAAACCAAACGTGTTCTGATTGTCATGACAACAGCAAAGTTTCACGCAGGCTGCAAGCAGCATATTTTAATAAGCGCCATCATTGCATTTTAACAGAATTTGGAGGTGATCTGTACTCTATTGATTGTATGATCAGTAAACATGTTTTTGTGATTGGTCAGAGGCCGTCATACTGTATTCATAGTGTGATTTACAGTAGCACTGATGCTCTGAATCAGACTGAATTCTGTTCATTTCAAGACACATCGTGTCAAGTCACTGTAAAATTGTGTGTTTGAGATGCTCGCTGTGGGAAAGCAGCGCTCTGAAATCATCTCTCCGCTTGCTTTCTTAAGAGTGGATCTGAGGAGGCGCGTCTGATCAGCGCAGAACAAATCTGAGCCGCTCGAGCAGAACCGTGTGGAAAGACGAGTGTGTTTTGTCTCTCATCACTCACGGTGAGACGCGGAATGAAGGAATCTGTCTTTCGTTTCATGTGAGCGATTCGGTAAAAAGAAAGCCGAGCGCCATGCTGACCATTTATTCTGATACGACTTTCCATTTCAGAGCTCTGCTGGAGTGAGATTCAGATCCATCTCTCATCTGATGCTCACAGACTGCACACATATTGATCGAGTATTGATTTGATCAGTCCTGCTACAAGAATCTCACAAAGACAACACGTTCACTGTTTCATCCCAACATCAAATGAACTAATATGTGACCCTGGAGCACAAAACCAGTCTGAGTAGACTGGGTAAATAAGCTTTCCATTGATGTATGGTTTGTTATGATAGGACAATATTTGAAAATCTGGAATCTGAGGGTGCAAAAAAATCTAAATATTGAGAAAATCACCTTTAAAGTTGTTCAAATGAAGTTCTTAGCAATGCATATTACTAATCAAAAATTAAGTTTTGATATATTTACGATAGGAAATTTACTAAATATCTTCATGGAACATGATCTTAATATCCTAATGATTTTTGTCATAAAAGAAAAATTGATCATTTTGACCCATACAATGCATTGTTGGCTATTTCTACAAATATACCTGTGTTACTTATGACTGTATGGGTCACAAATACAGATTGGATTTTGTTTTTAAAAATTTGCATTAGATTTTCATTACTGTAACTGTAACTGTTGTTGTTTTTTTATAAAATAAAGTATTTTTTCAGTAGTTTTACACAATTATTTTAGTTTTATTTTAAACCACCATAAATGCAAGTAAATTAAACTAATTCTACCACAATATATACATGCTTTACTTTTTGAATTAAATATATGTTACATATTTTTTTATATATAAATTGTGTGTAATGGTAAAATATAGAATATAGAATAGAGGTCAAATGTGATGTGGGGTTTCGGACAGGTTTCATGAGATTCACCTGCACATGTTTTGGAATTCTGTAATGTTTACAGCATTTATTTATTTATTTATTACAAAATAAAAATTTTTACAGTAATTTTTAGTTTTGTTTTAAACTTGCATACATTTTATTATTTAAATTGTCAAAATTATTTAAAAAAAATATTAATACTACTATAGAATAGGCCTAAATTTTATGCACAAATTAGATTTTTTGTGTTCTTGACAGATTAAATTGTATTCACGTGCACAGATTTTTATTGCTGTAATTTACAACATTTACAGTATTTTTTACGAAAAAAAAATGTAATTTAGTTTTACTGTAAACTAGCATAAACGTTACTATTTAAATTATATTATGTAAATAAAATATAATAATAATAAGAATAATATATTTAATGTTTTTAATATACATTTCTTTCATTGGATAAATAAATAAATAAATATTTCTTTTATATAGTCTATATTTTTTATGCTCAAATTTGATTTTGGTGTGAAATATGAGATGGCATGACTGTGTGTGTGAGAGAGAGAGTGTGTGTGTGTGTGTGTGGTGTGTGTGTGTGTGTGTGTGTGTGTGTGTGTGTGTGTGTGTGTGTGTGTGTGTGTGTGTGTGTGTGTGTGTGCGTGTGCGTGTGCGTGTGCGTGTGCGTGTGCGTGTGGTGTGTGTGTGTGTGTGCGTGTGTGTGTGTGTTTAATCTCTCTGTGAGTCTGTCATGTCTCTGCCGTTTCTGTGTTTTCTCTCATTTTGGCGTCCATCACTAGAAACAGGCGCCTCCACCAATCACACACAGAAGATTCTCAGATCAATACATGCACACATATTTACTCAACAATAACAGCTAGATGACTATCAAACAGTCAGATCACACACACACACACACACACACACACACGTGGGATGTATTTTAAGGCGTCACTCTTGAAACTAAGTCTGTTCATGAAGGTAGGCTACATAACAATATGCTGCCTTTTAAGAAAGACACATTCCTCAAATTGTCTTTATTGTTATCATAGGTTATTGTATTTGAATTGCCATGTTTCCCAAAAAACAACAACATTTATTACATTGTATATTATTTATACAGCATGATTTTATTAGTTTCATTATGATTATAACTGATCTAAATTTTATTTTATTTGTTATTTTATTTTATTATAATTTTTTTTGTATTTTTATTTTATTTTATTGTATATTTTTTATTTTATTATTATTATTTGTATTTATTTATTTATACAGAATGATTTTATTAGTTTCATTATGATTATAACTGATCTAAATTTTATTTTATTTGTTATTTTATTTTATTATTTTATTATAATTTTTTTTTGTATTTTTATTTTATTGTATATTTTTTATTTTATTATTATTATTTGTATTTATTTTTTTATACAGAATGATTTTATTAGTTGCATTATGATTATAACTGATCTAAAAATATATATATTGTATTTGTTATTTTATTATTATTATTATTTTTTTTTTTTTACTATTATATATATTTTTTTTTTTTTTTGGTCTGTCTCATTATTCTCGTTTCTGTGTCGTCCTATACTTAATTCTGAACTTCATTCTTTCCCTTCATCCCTCTCTCAATCTTTCCCCAGATTTCCTCCGCCTTATTTCTGCTGGGATGAAATTCTGCTCCATCACACATCATTAGGCTTCCAGCATACAGTGTGTGTGTGTGTGTGAGTGTGTGTGTGAGGGATGTGACTAGCGCTGTCTGCCATAGTAAAGGTGTATAATGAATAAAAGATGGATCGGTTCTTGACTGACTGACATATGGTAAAACTACTGCAGACTAGTCCTATAGCATGACAGCAGGCGATTTACAGGCCTACCGTCCATCACTAAGTACAGAGGTGTGTGTTCACACTCACACACACACACACACACACTCACACACTCGCTCCCCGGCGCTGTCTTGAAATTCTAGAAACTCTTGTCTTACATCCTGCGATCCTGGACTGAAGGAGGAAATGATGCGTGTGACGCTTCATAAGCTCATGTGCTGCTCAAAAACACACGTCATGAGATCATGGGACCTTTTCTTTTATAACTGGACGTGAAACAACACTCATAACCCATTTAACTTCTGTAAGATTTCACGTTTCTACATCAAACAGGATTTTTAGCTAGATCCGGGTTTCCCAGACTGCTTTGTGTATTTTTTATATTAATTAATTAATATAAAATTATTATAATAATGTTATTTAATAATAAAAATAATATAATGTATTTTTATAATGTTAATTATTTGTTTTAACTATTATTTAACTGTATTTGTGTCAGGGGGGTGGTGTGTGTGTGTGTGTACGTTGCTGTATTTGTGTCAGTGGTGTGTGTGTGTGTGTGTGTGTGTGTGTGTGTAGGTTGCTGTATTTGTGTCAGAGGTGTGTGTGTGTGTGTGTGTGTGTGTGGGTGTTTGTGTAAGGTTGTGTTTTGTGTAGGGTGTTTGTGTGGTGTGTGTGTGTGTGTGTGTGTGTGTAGGTTGCTGTATTTGTGTCAGAGGTGTGTGTGTGTGTGTGTGTGTGTGTGTGTAGGTTGCTGTATTTGTGTCAGTGGTGTGTGTGTGTGTGTGTGTGTGTGTGTGTGTGTGTGTAAGTTGCTGTATTTGTGTCAGTGGTGTGTGTGTGTGTGTGTGTGTGTGTGTGTGTAGGTTGCTGTATTTGTGTCAGAGGTGTGTGTGTGTGTGTGTGTGTGTGTGTGTGTGTGTAGGTTGCTGTATTTGTGTCAGAGGTGTGTGTGTGTGTGTGTGTGTGTGTGTGTGTGTGGTTGGTTGTATTTGTGTAGGGTTTGTGTGTGTGTGTTGTGTGTGTGTGTGTGTGGGTTGGTTGTTTTGTGTAGGTTGGTGTTTTGTGTAGTTTTTTTAAAGCTAATTAATTAATATAAAATTATTATAATAATGTTATTTAATAATAAAAATAATTTAATGTATTTTTATAATGTTAATTATTTGTTTTAACTATTATTGGTATACTAATTATTTAAAAATGAATAAGTAATTTTAAAATAAAAACAATCCAAATAAACAAAACTTACTAAAAAGATAAAATATTGTATTCATTAAGCTGCATGTGACCATTCAACAATATTAGAGAAAATCCATAAAAAATGTGAAAGGGGCATTAACATATTAAAACACTAATCTTAATATGATTTAATAATATAAATATAATAGTAAATATTAATTTAATTTAATATTTCTATATTAAAGGTGAATTTCTAATATAGAAATTATATATTTAAAAATTAAAATATCTATTAAATTATACATTCAATAGAAAATTAAATATTCTTTAATTATATAAATAATTTATTATATCTATATGATGTAATTAGTGTTGTCAAACAATTAATCGCGATTAATCGCATCCAAAATAAAAGTTTTTGTTTACATAATATATGTGTGTACTGTGTATATTTATTATGTATATATAAATACACATACAGTATATTTTTTGAAAATATTTACATGTCTATATTTATATCCATATAATTTATATTATAAATAAATATATTTAATATATAAAAAAATTTTTTTTCTGAAATATATGCTGTATGTGTGTGTATTTATATATACATAATAAATATGCATAGTACACATACATATATTATGTGAACAAAAACTTTTATTTTGGATGCAATTAATCGCGATTAATCGTTTGACAACACTAAATATAATAAATATTATATATAAATGATGTTTTTTAAATAATACTAGGACTGTGAAAACATCTAATGAAAAATCAAAGTCTTGATTAATTTTCTCTCATTACATTTGTATATATAATATACTACAAGAAATGATTTTGAAAAAGTTTGTGAATCCCTGAACTAGATAGATGTGAGCCAGGAGGGGTTTATTCATGAGCACTTGATTATATGGTGAAAGTGTGTAGAAATAGTCAGTTTGATGTCATGTTTACTTGAAAGGGCTCCTGCAGTGATTTATTACCAGTGTTTGTACTGTTGTGGGCGTTTCTGCTCCTGCTCTCCTATTGGTCGTTGCTGCATCTCATTACTGCTCATTTGCATAAAGCAAAACTTTTTTCAGCATTTACAAGAATTTGATCAAATGCCTGATTCAGGCCTCTGCGGATCGCTGTCAGTGTTTTATTCACGTTTGTTCTTGCATCACATTGACTGAGTGTCCTTATAGAAACAGTGGAGTGAAGTTGATTAAGAGTCCCACGTGACGCACTGAAAGGACGTGAAATGTGACAGTAAATCAAACGAGTCTCTTTATCTTTCTCTCTTAAGCGCTTCTCCCACTCAATCCTGCATTACTGCAGGCGGCCGGCGCGTTTCTATTAAACATCTGCCTGTCACCAGAAACAGATGAGTGATGCTGCTGCTGTACTGATCAACAGATAGAGCAACTCTGATTAAAGGAGTGTGTGTGTGAGAGAGAGAGTGTGTGTGTGTGTGTGTGTGTGTGTGTGTGTGTGAGTGTGTGTGTGTGTGTGTGTGTGTGTGAGTGAGTGAGTGAGTGAGTGAGTGTGTGTGTGTGTGTGTGTGTGTGTGTGTGTGTGAAGTGAGTGAGTGTGTGTGTGTGTGTGTGTGTGTGTGTGTGTGTGTGTGTGTGTGTGTGTGTGTGAGAGTGAGTGAGTGGTGTGTGGTGTGTGTGTGTGTGTGTGTGTGTGTGTGTGAGTGAGTGAGTGAGTGAGTGAGTGTGTGTGTGTGTGTGTGTGTGTGTGTGTGTGTGTGTGTGTGTGTGTGTGAGAGTGAGTGAGTGTGTGTGTGTGTGTGTGTGTGTGTGTGTGTGTGTGTGTGTGTGTGTGTGTGTGAGAGTGAGTGAGTGTGTGTGTGTGTGTGTGTGTGTGTGTGTGGTGAGTGAGTGAGTGAGTGAGTGAGTGAGTGAGTGTGTGTGTGTGTGAGAGAGAGAGACAGAGAGAGAGACAGTGTGTGTGTGTGAGAGAGAGTGTGTGTGTGAGAGAGAGAGAGAGAGAGAGAGAGAGAGAGAGTGTGTGTGTGTGTGTGTGTGTGCATTTGGTCTGTCGCTCAGAAACTTTCTCTCCATCTCATATGTGCATATACACTACTGTACAAAAGTTTGGGGTCAGTAAGATTTTTTTATGTTTTTGTCACATCTGCTCACCAAGGTTGCATTTATTTGATCAAAAATACAGTAAAAATTGTGAAATATTATTACAATTTAAAACAACTTTTCTATGTGAATATGTGTTAAACTGTAATTTATTTCTGTGATCAAATCTGTATTTTCAGCATCATTACTGCAGTCTTCAGTGTCACATGATCTTCAGAATTCATAATAATATGCTGATTTGCTGCTCAAGAAACATTTCTGATTATTATCAATGTTGAAAACAGTTGTGCTGCACAATATTTTTGCGGAAACTGATATACATTTTATTTTTCATGATTCACAGATGAATAGAAAGTTCAAAAGAACAACATTTATTTCAAATAGAAATCTTTTGCAACATTATAAATGTCTTTACTGTCACTTTTGACCAATTTAATGCATCCTCGATGAATAAAAGCATTAATTTCTTAAAAAAAAAAAAAAAAACTTACTGACCTCAAAGTTTTGAACAGTGTGTGTGATTAAATTCGGAAATAATAAAAATAGTGATTAAAAAAAGTCACTATGAGCTACAGTATAAACACTGTAGAAATGATAGCTGTGATTAGTTATCACATCTTAAAATTAAACGTTAGAATAAGTAATAATGTGTTGTTTCAAAGTGTTTGTGCTTGAGTTGCATAGACTATATATCATAAGTGTAGTTAACTTAGTTTAGTTAACTTGGATATTTATCTCAATACATTTCAAGTTATTATAACTAATTGCAGCAGCATTTTGTTTTACAATGAATAAAATAAATTTAAAGATTGTTAAAAAAAAAATCTTGTGTCCATTTAAGATTTTTCTCCCTCTTTTCCTGAAGTTTTCCTGTAGATGTTTCTCTTGAGAAAATGTAATGTCTAAATAAGACTCAATATGATCTCAATATGAGCTTCTCATCCAATTCATCATGCTGCTGCCATCCATATTCATTTTACAGCTCTACATGCTTCAGTAATCAGAATTTCAGTCCACTATAATAATAAATAAGGGTTATAATTTACATGCATGCATTTAGCAGATGCTTTTATCCAAAAGCAACTTGCATTGCATTCAAGTTATGAGTTTAATCAGTTCATGCATTCGTTGGGAATCGAACCCATGGCTATTGTGACCATCAAGATGTTTACTCATTCTATGACCACACTCAACAAAACTGAATATATGTGAATTCATATATTAATACTAGACACCTTAAAGATAATGTGTACCAAAAATCTTTGTCGTATCTTTATGTTAACATACTTTACAAGCCTTTTGTTTTGGAGCTTTGATGCAGTTATCATCTTCTCAAGATGTAAACAGGAATTAAACTGATCTGGTCATGTGACACTGAACATATTTAATTGAGACCCTTTATTTTTTCCATATGTGACCCTGGACCACAAACCCAGTC